>CABHPQ010159143.1:4931-21026 GCA_902168405.1 Peromyscus aztecus
TAGCTTTGTGCCTTTCCTGGAGCTCACTTGGTAGCCCAGGCTGGCCTTGAACTCACAGAGATCCACCTGCCTCTGCCTCCCGAGTGCTGGGATTAAAGGCATGCGCCACCAATGCCCGGCCACTTCTTTCTTTTTTGCAGGTAGCTACCACTATGATGTGTTCATGACTGCCATGGCCTCGTCAGATCCAGAAACTAGTGCTTACCAGTACCTCTCCCCATCCTGTGGCTCTTATGATCTTTCTGGCTCCTCTTCCCTGGGCTTTGGAGCGGGTGTTATAGATATCCTGTTTAGGATTGAGGACTCAACAGTCACTAATTCTCAGTACTTTGGCCAGTTATGAGTCTCTACATTAACCATCACCCCCGATAATGAGAAGCTTCTCTGATTAAGGTCGAGAGCAGCATGAGTCTATGTGTGTACATGCACATGTTTAGAGTGCAGTTTGACAACGTATTATATCAGTAATAAATTACCTTGTAGGACCCATGACCTCCCAAGGCATAATCTCTTTTTTATTATTACTAACTTTACTTTATTATTTTTTTGATGAAAGTGGCTAATGAGATACTTCATTTTGGATTTATTTTCTATTTTTGAGATTTGGAATACAATTCTCCTTCCCTTTTCATCCTTCTAAACCCTCTCATATACCTCTCTCAGCTCTCCTTCAACTTCATGGCCTATTTTTTTTATTCACTAACTGCCATTGCATATATGTAAACATAACCTGCTCAGTCTGTATAATGTTACTCATGTGTATTTTCAGGGCTGGTCATTTGGCACTGGACAACCAATTGGTGTGCTCTTCCTCAGGGAGGACCGCTTCTTCTACTCCCAGCTTGCTTCGGTTGCCTATAGTCCTTTGTGTAGGGTTAAGGTCTTATGGGCCTTTCCCCATCAAGTTTAGCATGCACAGGTCACATTTGGACAGTTATAATCTGTTGACTTGATTTATAGATTCTGGCTTGTATTCCTTCCCGTGAGCTGGTCTCATATCCAGTCAGGAATACCACAGTGTGTCATGACTGCATCAGTGAACACACTCTGTCTGCATGTTGGTATTGTAACATGCTGGTTTTACAGCTGGATAGGGCCACAGATGAAGTTTCCCTCCTGCCTTCTGGCACTATGTATGGGAGCCATCAGCTTATATCTTAGACAATCCTGATTTTTCTGTATCCAAAGTATGTGGGGTGCATTTAGCAACTGGGTCTTGCTATCTAGCTCTGGCCAGTAACCAAGAGCAACAGGAATGTCTGAATTGTTTCTGGAGCCTCTGGGGGTTTCATGGTCACCCAGTCATAGGAAGATGATCCACAGCCAGCACTGTTTTTTCTTTTTCTTTTTCTTTTTTCTTTTTTTTTTTTTTTAAAGTTATGGCTTCTCAGAGCAGCATTGTATACCAAAAAGGAGTACCTCCATTTAAACTTAAAAAAATTATTACTACATAAATTCAGTTAGCTTATAAAGTAGTAGGTTTCTGCATGGCTTGTTTACACATCACAAGTTTTAATTGACTCTCCCCACAACCCGCCTCCTTTAATTTATCCCCCACCCCAATCTTATTTAAATCCTTACTTAGTGTATGCTTCCTACTCTCATATCACCCATGCTTTCCTGTCCCTCACAAGACCTCCCTTGCACATCCCATGGTCCCTTTGTTACTTTTGGGCCTTTAGAGATACCCCTTCCAACTAAGGACAGAAATCTAAATATTCAAAGTTATGATCTACATATGAGGGGGAGTACATGCTGTTTGTCTTTCTGGGCCTGGATGATCTCACTCAGTGTTACATTTTTTTTAGTTATATCCGTTTCTCTAAAAATTTGTAATCACATTATTCTTTAGTAATGAGTAGAATTACATTGTGCATATGTACTGGATTTTCATTATTCATTCACAGTTGATAGACAGCTAGCCTGTTTCCATTTCATAACAATTGTGAACAGAGCAGTGATGAACATGTGTGTGCAGGTATTTTTGTGGTAGGGTATATAATTCTTTGGATATATGCCCAGGCATAGTATATCCAAGTCACATGATAATTATAGTTTTAGCTTTCCAAAAAACCTCCATGGTAATTTCCAAAATAGCTTCACCAGTTTACACCTCCTGAACAGCGAATGAGGGTTTCCCTTTCACCCACATCTTCACCAGCATTTGTTATCAGTTTTTTTTTCTTAATCTTGGCCATTCTGACTGGAGTGAAAAGGAATCTCAATGTATTCAGACTTTCTTTGGGCCACCAGCTCCCAAATAATGAC
Organism: Peromyscus aztecus; assembly: GCA_902168405.1. NCBI lineage: Eukaryota > Metazoa > Chordata > Mammalia > Rodentia > Cricetidae > Peromyscus > Peromyscus aztecus. The sequence goes on from CABHPQ010159143.1 coordinate 7,200, forward strand.
ATGGAGACTTATTATTAACTATGAAAGCTTGTCCTTAGCTTAGGCTTCTTCCCAACTAGCTCTTATAACTTAAATTAACCCATTTATATTAATCTACATTCTGCCATATGGCTTGTTACCTTTCCTCAATACAATGTATGTCCTACTTCCTCAGTGTCTCACTGGCAAATTCCCTGCCTCTGATTCTTCCCCCTCGTGGGAGTCCTCTTTCCCCACTGGGCCACCAGTATTATAAACTTATACATTGATTTAAAAATTCACTTGGGAATGCAGAAGATCTAGAATCACCAAGGCAATTTTGAAAGAGAAGTACAAAGTTGGGAGAGTAATAGCACTTGATTTCAAGTGTTAAAATAAAGCTCCAGTAATCAGGACTATGGTCGTGATGCCAACATTGACAAACAGATTAATGGAACAGAACACAACAGAACAAGCAGTTCAGAAATCAACTACCAGGCCTAGAGGGGAAAGAGGCAGATGGGGCAACAGAAAGCTTTGACTCCCCATGAGCACGAATAGAGACAGCCCTCCGGGAGACAGATTTCAGTGAATCAGCTCAATTTCATTTCAGAATATCAGGAATATATAGGATTGGGGAGCCCAGGGAAAGACCCAAATTTGCATTGAGTGGCATGCTTCTATCTCAAGGCTTATTATGTGGCAGTAGAGTCCTATAGCAGAACCCCTAGGACTAGCAGGGATCTGTGTCAAGGGTCAAGCTAAAGATGAATCAGGTATCTGGTGTAGAGACAGCTTTTAGATAAGGTTAGTCCTCCATTCCCACGGACATTCTCCAGATAAGGGCAGATAGAGAGTAGAAAGCTTTGCTAAAGAGAGGGAGCTCCAAGTTTCAAAGCTATTGAGATAAACTGCTAGGCCATGGGGAGGCTGCGACCTCTGACAAGCCAGCAATGTCTTCCGACATCCCCCAAGTTCCTTTCTCCCCAGAAGTCCCGCCTATCCTCTCCTGCGTAGCTATTGGTCATTCAGCTCTTTATGAAACCAATCAGAAGGTGTCTTAGCAGAGACACATCTTTACAGTGTACAAAAAGATTATGTCACAACATCTCAAAGTAGTTTTAAATTGTATTTCCAGGATAGTTAATGATGTTGAACATTTTAAAAATGTTTATTAGACATTTGTATTTATTCTCTTATGAACTCTCCGCTCAGAAGTGCGATGAAATTTTTATTGGGATAGCATTGAATCTGAAGATTGCTTTTGATTTCCAATCACATTAAATGGTTGAGTAAATAGGGATGGATCTGAGAATAGATGAAAAAGACATGTTTACTGCAAAGTTCACAACTCTGCAGAGACAAAATAAACAGCACCTGGGCAAGTAGAACTAACGGCTCAGAGGACTTGTTAGAGTTAAAACGTCAATTTTCCCTCAGCTGAGCTATAGATCCAATGCACTCCCAGTACAAGTTATCAAACTCCTTTTTATTATAGACTCATACATTGATTTAAAAATTCACTTGGGAATGCAGAGGATCTAGAATCGCTAAAGCATTTTTGAAAGGGAAGTACAAAGTTGGGAGAGTAATAGCACTTGATTTCAAGTGTTAAAATAAAGCTCCAGTAATCAGGACTGTGGTAGTGATGCCAACGTCGACAAGCAGATTAATAGCACAGAACAAGAAGTTCAAAAATCAACCTACAGATATTTGGACAATTCATTTTTGGCATAGGTAAATTCCATGGAGAAACAAGTGTCTGATTAATAAATGGTGCTTGGAAAACAGGAAAATCACATGTAAAGGATAATTTTTGGCTTATATTTCACACCATAAAAGGACTTAACATAAAATGTATAGTAATAATAGACATAACTCTCTAAATCACACCTGTGTGATGTCTGAAAGAAAAGAAATGGAAGCTTTTGTGATTGTTGGCTAGGCAAAAATTATTTAGATATATTGTATTTCATTAATATTAAAAACCCCTGAATCTCAAAAGACTTTTATTAAGATCATGATGATACATGGCACAGGCTGAGAGATATTTGTCAATCATGTATCTCATAAAGGTATACATACATATACAACCAATGTTTAAAACTGAAAAAGAAAATGAAGGATTCAATTGAAAATGGACATAAGTTTTGAACACATATATTACCAAAAGAGATACAGATAGAAACCATCATATAAACAAGCTCAGCATCTATTTCATTAGGGATGTATATATATATATATATATATATATATATATATATATATATACATATATATATGTATCAGCATAATATAACAACAAATAGAGAACTTTTAAAAGATTATATTAAAAAGACTATCAAATGATGATGCCTATGAACCACACAAATGACCACCATGGTATGATAACCCTAAGTGTACAGTAGTAGCACGAATACCTTGGGCATAACCAACAGCTCTCTGATTTCGCTTAAGACCCACTCAACAAGAGGGAAAGATGACATCAGTGGACATGACAGACTGGATAGGAAAAAGTCAATAAGGCTTCGACCTTAGGCAAAGAATTACATGCAACTGAGGAAAGCTGGGAGTTGGAGCACATCAATTGGATGCCCAATGCCAAACAGTCATCCCTGAAAACGTACATACAAGTAACATTATTCAGACTGAGCAGGTTATATTTAGGAATACACGCACACACACACACACACATACACACACACACACACACACACACACACACGAATGCAATAACAACTAGTGAAAAAAGTGGTCAAGAGTTTGAAGGAGAGGGGAAGGGGCATATGGGAGAGTTTAGAAAGAGAAAAAGGAAGGGAGAGATGTTATAATTAAATTATAATATCAAAAAATACTAAGCAAAAGTATTAGAGGAGTTAGAAAAGCTGGAGAAGAACCAGGACTCTCACTCTCTACTGATGGGAATACAAAATATAAAATAATAACAGAAAATGGTTTATTAAAATTAAACATATGCCTACTATGTGATCTAAGCATTCCTTTTCTAGGTAACTACACAGTAGAAAGGAAGGCACATATCCTTATGAAGATGTAGTCACAATGTTCATAGCAACTCTATTTGCAATAATAAAAACAGGAGACAACCCTAATATCCACTGGCTGATGTGCAGATAAACTGTAATGTTTTCATACAATGAGATATTGATCAGCAACCAAAATACATTATTAGTAAAGGATACAGCATGAGTAAACATCAAAATAATTGTGCTGAGGTGCATGTTTATTGTTGTACTCCTCACAACATCCAGAAAGTGAGATCAGCCTGATGTCCATCAAAAAATGAATAGATTGAAAAAGTAGTATGTGTGTTCAAGAGATTTTATGCATTAGAAAAGAAAAATGACATCGTGACATTTCCAGGAAAATGATTGCAACTGGAAATCATTATGTTAAGTGAAGTCAGTCATACTCAGACAAATACCATGTTTTCTCTTATACCAGGAACCTGCATTTCAAATTATATGTGTCTATATGTATATGTATTTGTATATGTATGTATGTATGTATGTATGTGTCATGGCACTAGAAGCAGTTCATGTGAGGGAAGGAAGAGATCTAAAGAGGTATAGGATATAGGAAGTATAGGGGATACATGTGATAAATAAAAAAGCAGAAAGTGGAGTTAATGGAGGCAGAGGAACTAATGTAAACAAAGCATAATGATACATACGCATGAAGATGCCACTGAGATGTATAAAAAGGTCTGTTACTTTGTATGCTAACCTAAACACTAATAATAAAGAGAAAAATTGCACTGAGAGAAAATCTAGACAAAATGCATACAATGTATTTCCATATTTACTAAATTTTAGAACAAGCTGAGGTAAGAGAAAGCAGTGGTAGCTGTCTGGAGATAGGGAGTCAGGGTGAAGTCGGGTGAGAGAATTATGTAGGAACACAAGGAGACTTCTGTGGGTTGTTCCTCATCTTAATTTGGGCCAAAGGTTTATGCGTTGTCAAGTCTTATCAAATTGTATATGAATGTGTCCAACTTATTGTATGTCAATTACATCTTAATATATCACTTATAAAAGCTGGGAGGAAGACATGAACAGTGAAATATTCAAAGGAGATCGCCAACATTTCTGGGTCATGGGACTGTAGGTTATTAATGTTTTCTGTAATTATTAGGCATCACTTTTGTAATTACGAAAATTTAAACTAAATGGGAATATTTGAGTACTACCTAGTCTAAAATATATTTTAGTACGCTGTCTGGCTTGTGTGAAAATTAACAGCACGTCATCAATAATCAAGTCATACCTTCGTTCATTCAAAGAGGACATGGAGAGGGGTTTTGATGGATGAGACTGACTTCAGTTCTCAGTGTTAGGGATGAGAAATGGAAGATGGAACAGAGCAGTGTTACTTGGACAGGGAAACAAGCTTTAGAATATATGTAGCAGCATTTGGACAAGGGAAAGAAGTGGTTGGCTGTTCAAAGCAACAGTACAGATAGATTGTGATGGAAGATGAGACAGACAGTGGATACATCTAAGGCCTTTTCTCTCTCTCTTGTCTTATGTTTTCTTCTATCTCCTCTTCTCCCTTCCCTCCTCTTCTCCTCCTAGAATATTTTGTCACTTTACTTAAAAAGCAAAACCTCAAAACAACAACAACCTATTTTTTTTTGCATTCTAGGTAAATTCTCTACTTTTGTTTCAATTTAAAGAATTCAGTTTCTGCTGAATCTTGCCTGCACTTGGCAACAACCAAGCCTCAAACCCATTACTGTGCATTTTATCTATTTTCCATTTTGTATGTTCTTAGATTTACAGCCTCATGTCAACTCGCTCTTGTATCTTAGACACAAGCGTCCTCTGGAATATCCCTCGGAGTGAACATCCTTTTTCTCATTACATTTTTTTTTCTGTCAGAAGTACTCTTTGAATATTCATAAAATTGACTCCTTCCAACTTTGAATTGAAGAGTAGCTTTTTCTGCTGTATTAGTCCTCCAGAAACATGTGTATTAGTTTATAATCAATACTGGTATTAGTTTAAAATCAGAAGCAGTCCCATTGGTTTCTTATTAAATATAGTATAGCAGGATCTCTAGGGTCAGATTGATGGACTCAAAACGGAAACAAAAATCGTTGCTGTTTTATCCCTTTACTTTGGGTTCTTGGAGTAGGAGCACGGAGGAGGCTGGCGCTGACGACTCTTTTATTCATGGCTTTTCTCCTGTCTGTGACCAAATACCTGGTAAGAAATCATTGTTTAAGGAATGAAGGATTTGCATTACTAAGGTCCTAGTTTGTGGGTATAGTTCACCAAGATGGGGAGGACTGAGTAGCAGGAACTGGGGAGCTGGTCACATTCCTATTGCAATCAGGAAGCGGAGCACACGGCGGGGTTGTAAAACCCCAAGGCCTGCCTGCTCCCAGAGATCACCGTCATCCAGAAGTCCTTTAGAAGTTCTACAACCTTTCAAAACAGCGCCCCCAGCTGGTGACCCAGTGTTCAAATGTGTATGCTCAGGGCGATTAACATCCAAGCCACAGCATTCAGCCTTGTTTTGTTACTTTACCATTGCCACTAAATGATGTTCCCCATTCTGGCTACGTCTCAGGTGTGTGTGACAAGGAGCAAACCTGAAGGACCTCTCACACGCAGAGTGGGGAGGTACTCCAACCTGAGTTTACAATCCACAAGTTTCTCATATTGTTTTCACCACGAGTTCTCATTCCTCTGGGATAGGGGTTTTTCGTTTGTTTGTTTGTTTTGTTCATTTTTCAATGCTTCACCACGACCTCCATCATATATCTCTGGCTATCAGAGACTTTTAAATGTTCTACTTCAGGATATTGCATTTCTGTTTCTTATTCCTGTTAACATTTTTTTTTGTTTGTTTGTTTTGTTTTCTTCTTTTGAGACAGGGTTTCTTTGTGTAACAACCTAGCTGTCCTGGAACTCACTCTAAAGACCAAGCTGGCCTGAACGCACAAAGATCCGCCTGCCTCTGCTGTAACACAAATTGCTAAATGGTCTTATTAATAAAAAACCCAGAGCCAGATATTTGGGTAAAAGCTGAAAGATCAGAGAAATAGAACAAGCCAGCCACATTCTTACCTCTATGAAATCCTCAGCCTCAAGAGAGAGACTTCCTGTTTACTTATGCCTCATATACCTTTCTGTGCCCTGCCATCTTCCTTCCTTCCTAGTGCTGGGATTAAAGGTGTGTGCTACCACTACCTGACCTCTATGTTTAATATAGTGGCTGGCTTTGTCCTCTCATCCCCAGGCAAGCTTTATTGGGGTACACAGTATACTACCCCACTCTGCCTCCTGAGTGCTGGGATTAAAGGCATGCACCACCACCATCTGGCTAGCATTTTTACAATTTGAATATTTTTACAAGCAGATGGGAGAGTGGAGTATACTCCATTTAATAATCTTACTTGATAAAATGGTGGCTCTGAATCAGGTGTTTCTGTAACTATGCAAGTAGTGGGCAAGAGAAACCATTCTCACACATGCACACCAGGCTGCAGCGTGATGGCTTTTTCTCTCAGTACAATTTAAAAATAGAAATGATTAAATGGCTAGAATAAATAAATAAAACATGTGCAGTGGACAGTTTTACTATAGCACAAGGGCCCTAAAGAGGAAAGAGGCAGCCTCAGGCCTCTCTGTTTCCTGGAGGTTGAAATAATTTGTCTTTGAAAATGACCCACCCTAATCATAGTAATCATCATCACACATAATATAATCCCACCTTATGGTGCTTGGTACAGGCCAAATGAGTCCCCCCAAAAGGATTTTCAGAGTTAATATCAGGGTTCCCCCAATTACGTGATGCTGTTAGAGGGTTATATAATAGAGTTGCAAGATTAAAATATAAAAGAGAAAGAGGGAAAGCAGAAAATAATCAGGCAATAGCAGTAGAGGAAGGCAATGTTTCTGAAACATGACCAACACTCAGTGAAGCAGAGAAACATGAAGGATTGTTGGGAGATGGCAGCAATCCATGAGTCCTGAGCATGTGTAACGTTGTGCCATCTATTGGTAGCTGTAGGTATTACAGCTCCTTTTTGCCATGTTCACAAACTGGTCTTATTTAGATATAAACCTGTCATTTCAAAGAAATTAAAAGAAAATAGCTTTTGAAAATTTAATTCACTATTATTTTCTCCCTGTTGTTTGAAGGATCCAAATATTGACTTCTTAAATTTTATTTCTGATTAGGATACATGCCCACTCCAAAGTAGAATTATTATTATTCTTTTTTTTTTTTTCTGATCACAGCTGCTGCTGAAGGCTGAAGTGAGTTCCTTGAACAATTAGTCACTGGGTCAATAATTATTCTGTTTTTAAAAGCATAAATAGAAGAGTGTATTTTGGAAGGCAACTGTTAAAAAGACTTTGATTTTCAATGGTGTTTTGTACACATTCTAATCTTGTCTTTTTTTTTTCTTGCTTGCTTCAAAGGGAAAACAACTCAAGAACACAGATCTAAAATAATTTCTTGTTTCTTAGAAAAGGAATTTCAAAATAAAAAATATTTCTGACCAAGAAAATTACTATGTGTGTGTGTGTGTGTGTGTGTGTGTGTGTGTGTGTATAAATTAAATTTGTTCTTTGAGAACTTCATAGATGTTTACAAGGTATTTTGATCATATCCTCTCACTTCCTATTCCAGCTCCTCCCAGACCCCCACACAGCATGCTTTCTTCCAAGTTCATTACCTATTCTTTGTTTTTCCTGTTTAAAAATAACCCACGGAGTCCAATTAATGCTGTACATATGATGCAAAGCCATCTACTAGAGTAGACCAGGGGTCACATCCTTGAATTAAACTTGCTACCCACTCTCCCAGAAGCCTCCAGCTGCCAATAGCTACTTAGCATGTGTTGGAGAGTGGGGATTCATAAGCCCATCCCCATCTATGCTGGAATGTTGATCTCGGGCAGGTCTTGAGGAGGTAACCACAGCTTCTGTGAGTCCCTGAGTGTAGTGTTGTCTTGTCCAGAAGAAAGTGTTTCATGTCAGTTCTTTCTAACCTCTGGTTCTTATGATCTTTTTTACCACCTCTTCCATGATGGCCCTTGAATGTTGGATGGGCGTGTGTGTGTGTGTGTGTGTGTGTGTGTGTGTGTGTGTGTGTGTGTAATACTGATCTAGGAAAATCATCTTTTAAGAAATGGCTAGAAGGTAGCATTTCATGCAAGAACTAATTTATGAGTGTCCCAGCCTTGGAGAATTGAATTCACTTATATCTATGAAAGATGGTACGCTATTGTATACCACGATAGAATTTGAAAAGTCATTCACCCCAGTATAAATCTTTGGACCTTATTTTCTCATTAGTTAAAAGGAAAATGGGACAGTTAATAAACTATAAAGATTTATCTTTTTGCTTTGTGTACCCCAGGCTTCCAAGTGTTGGGGTGTTGACATAAAAACTGAACTCTCATCTCAAAGGGAATAAGAGATAGTTTATTCTAGAACCAAATAAGAGTGACCATGGCTTGGAAACATAGATTCAGGCTACCACAAGTTTCATGTTCTAACACGGTAACAGTTCAGTGAAGTTTTATACTAATAGAACAAAGAAAGTCCTAAATCAAGGCACTTTAAAAAATACTTTAAATTTTCTTTTTTTTTTCAAGATTATTTTTATGTGCACTGGTGCTTTTCCCGCGTGCATGTCTGTGTGAGGGTACCATATCCCCTGGAACTGGAGTTACAGACAGTTGTGAGCTGCCATGTAGGTGCTGGGAATTGAACCTGCATCCTCTAGAAGAGCAACCAGTGCTCTTAACCACTGAGTCATCCCCTCAGCTCCAAATCAAGACACTTTTAAAACACACCAAGAGACATTAGTTTGGTAGGTTAAATCAAAACTTGAAAATCTCTGCTGTAGGCCTCGGATACTATCATACTGGGAGCATTCTTTGCCTATTGGTTGGCCAAAGCTAGTGAGTGGTCTTGTAAGTTAATATATCCCAAAGTTTTTAGCTGTTAGGATGTTAGATGAGACAGAGAGGTGGGCAGGGAATGTTGTTAGGGAGACTAATGAGAACACAAGATAAATTATAATTAAGCTTTGGATCTACATTCTGTCTCTCCACAAAAAATGAAATGTTCATCAATTCATCACCCTTGCAGGGGTTCAGGACACAGAGCTATTCTTCCCAGGGATTTTTGTTCATAGTGTTAAGTAATAGAGCATGCCTCCTGCATATCTGTCACAGTGATTGCTGTGTGTCACTGTTTGGTCCTCAAGAGGCAATTTGACCTGAAACCCTGGGGCTGTTATATAGAATGTTCTCTCATAAATAAGTTTCATAGGAGATGGTTATTATCATAGATTTTCAAAATATTGAATCACCAATATTAATAAAATTAATTAAATTATTTAAAATTAAAATATTAATAAAAATGAAACATCAATTATACACCCAAGGCATGAGAGAAGTTTTCAAATACATTATCTTATTTATTTTTTTACATGACTATGAATGTGGTGTTGTCAGCTTATAAACAAGGAAACAGAAACTGAGAGATGTTTGTCAATATATCTGAGGTCATGCCAGGGTGGAGTCAAATCAGAGTACCCAATCCCAAACTCTAAACTCCTTTCCTAGTCTTTCCAATTCATGCAGCCCTAAGCTGTGCTTATACTCATCTGTGATCTGGATCACCCAGCTGCTGTGGGATGTTCTGTATGGCAAATGTGTTGCTAATAAAACACTGATTGGTCTGTGGCTAGGCAGGACGTATAGGCGGGACTAACAGAGAGAATAAAAAGAACAGGAAGGCAGAGGGAGTCACTGTCTGCCAGCCACTGCCAGGACAAGATGCCGGTAAGCCACGAGCCATGTGGCAAGGTATAGATTTATAGAAATGGATTAATTTAAGATATAAGAACAGTTAGCAAGAAGCCTGCCACGGCCATACAGTTTGTAAGCAGTATAAGTCTCTGTGTTTACTTGGTTGGGTCTGAGCGGCTGTGGGACTGGCAGGTGAAAGAGATTTATCCTGACCGTGGGCCAGGCAGGAAAACTCTAGCTACACCCAGCTACTGTTGATGTCAATGATATCTCAAACTAAGCAGCTTCCTCTTTGCTTCTAAGCAAAAACAGTTGAACTGTTCAGCAGCTCATACACCCTGATGAAAACCAATGTCCACACCCTCCAACTGGGCAGCAAGATCTAACACAGGAGTGAGTAGGAAGGATGTGGGGAAGGAAAGGCCTTGCTCTGTGTGTTCAAGGTCTGATTTCTTTACAAGGTTTTCTCCTTAGAGTGGAAGATCCTGCTTCTTTTGAAAATGAATCCTTACACCAGAGTCCCAAAGGATGCAGATAAGAGCTACCTTGTTGGAAGCAGTTGTTGAAAACTCAGGAGTTCTGTGTCTACACTGCTTCCAAAATGTTCCTACTCCACCATGGTGTCTGTGACTCTAGGACTATGCAATATGTATTGAAAGCTCCTCAAAAGTCTTTCTATAGAATTTCCAGGGTCATATGTAGACTACACAAGACAAGAACTTTAGGGGGGGGCATCTTTCTGTATCCACAGTCATTCAGGGCTGGAAACTAAGGATGAACATGGGCTAGAAGACTTCAGGCATCTCTTGTAGCTACAGGACTACCGGGTCCAGATTGAGTGAAGAAGGAAATGTCCACCTTGTCATTTCTATTTCCTAATGTAGGAGTATAGCTGTTAAAATGAGGTCAGATGGAGATGAAATATCTTTTTAAAAAATGTTAATAGTAAAATTCAAAAGCCACACACAAAAATAGAAAACTGAGATATATAAGTAGATTAAAAATTGTTGATAATTTACTCATCTTATATATAGGAGGAATCTATAATTACATTGTAAAAGTTTGCTACATGTTTTATGTTTTCCTTTAGAAAGTAAGATGTATATAATGGATGTCTCCTGTAATTTTGTCTTCATAGCTAACTTCTCTGAGTAATTCCTTATAATGCTTAGAATTATTTTACATATTCACTAAATTGTACATATTTATAATATGCATGATAGCTTTTATTATTTTACAAAATGAGACTGTCCTAAAGCTATTTGCTTTCTATTGCATTTTTAATTTAACGATACATTATGAATACTTTATGAGTTAGGTCATAAACATGTCTTGTATCCTTATTTTTGCATTTGAGGTAAAATTCACATAACAGAAGATTAACCAATTTTTAAAATGAAGATTTATTTATTTTGTGTGTATTAGTGTTTCGCCTCTATGTTTGTATGAGCACTACGTGCTTGCCTAGTACCCAGGAATGTCAGAAGAGGGTGTTGGGTATCTTGAGACTAGCATTAAAGATGGTTGTGAACCATCATGTGGTTCTGGGAGTCAAATCTGGGTCCTTCCTCTGCAAGAGCAATAAGTGTTCCTAACCATTGAAACACTTCTCTAGCACCCAATATTAACCATTTTAAAGTTTACAACTCAGCAGCATTTTGTACATTCATAAGGTTGTGTCATAACCATCTCTATCTAGCTATATAAGATGTTTCATGACCCTCTCAAGGAAAAAGCTACATTCATTAAGCAGTCACTTCCATCCCTACCTCTCCTCCCACCTCTTCTAGCCCCTAATAATTACTAATCTATTTTCTGTCTCTTTTCATTTATTTATTCTAGATGTTTCATATAGATGAGTGATTTAACTTGTGGCCTTTCTTGTCTGGCTCTTTGGTTCATATAGCATGCTATTTTCAAGCATTACATTGAAATACATTTTCAAGTTATTGCATCATGCGTCAGTACCTTCTTTCTTTTATGAATTAATGATATCCAGTTGAACAGATATAACACATTTTGTGAATCCATTAATGAGTTGATGGGCATTTTCCCCCTACCATTTGGCTGCTGTGATAGGTGATGCTAAGAACATATGTGTTCATATATTTGACTACCTGAATTTAATACTTATGGTATATAGATAAGAGTAATTGCTAGTTTATAAAAAAATTACAAGGTGAACTTTTTGAAGATGCACTGAATTCTTTCCTACAGTGTTTGTACCATTTTATATTCCACCAGTAATGAACGAGGATTACAACAGTTTCCAACCTCTGTACTAACCTGTTACACTCCCTTTTATTTTTATTTTATTCACTCTGGGCTCGAGTGAAGTGGTGTCTCCTTTGATACACCTTCCCATGAAGACTAATGCTGTGGAATTTTGTTTTTTATTGTGCACTGGCTATTCTAGTTTGCTTTCCTGTTGCTGTGGTAAAACACTCTGACAAAAAGCAACTTGGGGGAAGAAAGGGTATTTTTGGCTTATAGTTATAGTCCATCACTTAGGAAAGCCATGGCACTAACTCAAGGCAGGAGCTTGAAACAAATCATGGAAGAAGGCTAACTGGCTTGCTCCCTGGCTTATATTCACTTACTTTTCTTAGAAAGGTAAGGATCACTTGCCCAAGAATGGTACTGCTTGCTCACTGTGAACCGGGCCCTTCTACATCAATTATCAATCAAGAAGATGCCTCATAAATGTGTCCACGTGCCAATCTGATGGAGGGAGATTCAGATTCTCAGTTGTGTACAGTTGATAATCAAGTTTGGCCATCACACTGGCTCTTTGTGTATCTTCTTCACACAAATGCCAAATCAATTGCTTTACTCAATATTCTATTTTTGTTGTTGTTGTTGTTGTTTTACTGTTGATCCTGACAAACTTTTAAAATGTGTGTAAGGTATTGAGTGGTAGACACCACCTTATTCCAGTGTGAAAATCAAGGCAGGGTGTCCTTGAAAAAGAGATTAACTGCTAGGTAAAAATAAACAACAAATATTCACAATTTTAGGCAAACTCACAAGGTAATATTTTCCAAGGAGCTTGTGGTAGTTTGAAAGAAAATGGCCCCCAAAGGGAGTGGCCCTGTTAGGAAGAGTGGCTTTCTTGGAATAGGTGTGGCCTCGTAGAAGGGAGTGAGTCACTGTAGGGGTGGGTTTTGAGGTCTCCTTTGCTCAAACTATGCTGTGTGGTAGACAGCCCACTTCTTGTTGCCTGGGAATCAAGATGTAGAACTCTCAGCTCCTTCTCCAGCACCGTGCCTGCCTGCATGCCACCATGTTTCCTGCCATTATGATAATGGGCTAAACCTCTGAAACTGTAAGTCAGCCCCAGTTAAATGTTTTCCGTTATAAAAGTTGCTGTGGTCATGATGTCCCTTCACAGAAACTGAAACTGTAACTAATACAGAGCCCTGGGGTGAGTTTCTCATGACCTTGTAAAGAAGTAACTTTGTATCCCAAGCCCATGAGTTTTATTCAGACCTTTGCTTCCCCCAGGTGAGATGTCATGGTACATAGCTACTAGAGAGCAGTATCTCCCAAACCTTTTTTTTTTTGAACTTCTGGGGTTGATGATTTCTGTCATGGCCCAAGCTTTATAGGAGACATAATTAATAAAGCTCATGTGAATAGTATATTTTGTTATCCTTGTAAACTGAATTCTGTCATATTTTTATGTTAAAATTTTTAATGTATTTTGATGTACATTAAAGTTTCTTCATGTATTTTGATCACTTTCTTTCCTTTCCTCCATCTCTTTCCAGATCATCTCCATTCTCCCTACCCACCTCAACCTTTTCCCTACCCACCCTAACTTCATGTTCTCTCTTTCTCTGTCTCTGTTTCTCTGTCCCTGTCTCTCTTTCAAAATCCTGATTAAAATAAACAAAACAAAGATCAAAACAAACAAAAGCCAATATGTGGTGATACTGTGTTCCCCAAAATATTGTGCACCCTAATAAACTTATCTGGGATCAGAGAACAGAACAACCACTAGATATAGAGGCCAGAAAATGGTGGCACACACACACACACACACACACACACACACACACACACACACACAC
>CABHPQ010159143.1:21036-41756 GCA_902168405.1 Peromyscus aztecus
CACACACACACACACACACACACACACACACACACACACACACACACACACACACACACCCCTTTAGTCCTAGGCAGAGATCTGTCTGGATCTCTGTGAGTTCAAAGCCACACTGGAAACAGCCAGGCATGGTGACACACGCCTTTAATCCCAGGAAGTGATGGCAGGAAGCAGAAAGGTATATAAAGCATGAAAACCAGGAACTAGGTTTGGTTAAGCTTTTAGGCTTTTGAGCAGCAGTTCAGCTGAGATCCATTTGGATGAGGACTCAGAGGCTTCCAGTCTGAGGAAACAGGATCAGCTGAGAAGTTGACAAGGTGTGGCCTGTTCTGTTTCTCTGACCTTTTAGCGTTCACCCCAATATCTGGCTCCCAGGTTTGTTTTTATTAATAAGACCTTCTAACAATTCGTGCTACACCAATACATGTTCTAAGATAAAGGATGTACAGTCATTTCCACTGGACAGTGATGATTCCATTGAAAGTATTGTGTTCTAGAAAACCCCTCAATAAGATATTAAAAACCTTTGTTTCTCATTGTGGGTGTAGGAAGTTTAGAGAAATGTAAGTCATGTGGGAACTTCTAAAATAATGGATGAATACAGTGTTGCAGATATGGCATAGGTAGATAAGTAGATCTGTCTATATTGCTGTCATGTTGACTGATGTTGGCAACATGATTTGTAGCCTACAGAGATGGACTCTCCATCGCCACACCACTCTGAGTAATGTCATTTAGATGTGTGATTTAAGTATACAGTAGCTGGGAATGCTGAGATTCTATCTTTAAATGTTGTAGATATTGTAGCCAGGTTTTTAAAGAGTTCAGTTAATGAAAATGATAGCCACTTTAGAAGAAGGCTGTATACTATATACTTTTAGTGACAGATGGAAGGATGTTCATGCTCAGATTGGAGAGGTACAACAAGAAAAGCCAGACTCATTGTATAAGATGTTTAAAAAAACAAAAACCTTTGAGATTTGGAAGTCTAGAGAAGGTATGGGGAAGTGGAAGTGAAGACAGAATCTCAAAAACTTGGCACAAGACAAGCAAGTATTTCTACACTAATTAAGCTCTTTCATTTTGCTTTTCATATTCTGGATGATGGAATGCTCCCCTGAAGGTTAGTGGTCTCTGAATTAGCTTGAGGACACAGCGTGAACAAATGTACATTTAACATATTTATCCCACTGTTTCCTTGAATGTTTATGAAACAGAGGAATACTTCCTATCCCATGGGTTGAAATTAAAATACCCAGTGATTGAAAAATAGTGGAGGATGAGAACAGAAGACGGCTGATGTACTGGCTTCTCATGATGTGGAGATGTTCTGCTGGTTCCTTGTTTTTTTTTTTTAAATTAATTAATTAATTAATTTTACATCCTGACCACAGTTTGCCCTCCCTCCTCTTCTCCCATTCCCTCCTCCCACCCCATCCTCCAATCTCCTCCTCCCCTGTTTCTCTTCAGAAAGGGGCAGGCCTTCCAGGGACATCAACAAAGCATGGCATATCAAGTTGCAGTTAAGACTTAAGCACCTCCCCTTGTATTTAGGCTGGGAAAGTATGAGGAATAGGTTCCCAAGAGTGAGCCAAAGCATTAGGGACAAACTCTGCTCCCATTGTTAGGAGTCCCCCAAGTAGACCAAGGCACACAACTGTCACATACATGTAGAGGGCTCAGGTTGGCCCCATGCAGGCTCCCTGGTTGTTGGTCCAGACTCTGTAAGTTCCCGTGAGTCAGGTTAGTTGTTTCTATGGGTTTTCTTGTGATGTTTGGCTGTGGGTCTCTGTATCTGTTTCTATCAGTTACTGGATGAAGGCTCTCTGATGACAATTGGGGTGGTCACCAATCTGATCCCAGAAGAAGGCCAGTTCAGGCTGTGTATCCACTATTGCTAGGAGTTTTACCTGGGGTCACTCTTGTAGATTTGTGAGAGTTTCCCTTGCATCAGGTCTCTTCCTCTCACTGGAAAGAAGCCCCCCCCTCCACCGCCTTTCCAGTCACCCCCTTCTGTACTCTCTCCTTCTACTCACCCTTAATCCAGTCCCTCAGGTTTTCATCCCCACCTGCCCACAGTTCACCTAGGAGACCTCTTTTATTTCGCCTTCCCAGGGAAATCCATGAGTCTCTCTTTGAACTGTCCTTGTTACCTAGCCTCTTTGGGTCTATGGATTATAACATGGTTATCCTTTACTTTATAGCTAATATCCACTTATGTGTGAGTATATACCATGTTTATCTTTCTGGTTCTGGGTTACCTCACTCAAGATGATTTTT
This sequence comes from Peromyscus aztecus, assembly GCA_902168405.1. Taxonomy (NCBI): domain Eukaryota; kingdom Metazoa; phylum Chordata; class Mammalia; order Rodentia; family Cricetidae; genus Peromyscus; species Peromyscus aztecus. Next base: position 23,317 of record CABHPQ010159143.1, read on the forward strand.
TTCTAGTTCTATCCATTTGCCTGCAAATTTCATGATGTCATTGTTTTTAATAGTTGAGTAATATTCCATTGTGTAAATGTACCACATTTTCTTTATCCATTCCTCAGTTGAAGGACATCTAGGTTGTTTGCAGGTCCTTGTTATTATAAACAAAACTGCCATGAACATAGCTGAGCAAGTCTCTGTCCTTGTGGTATGATTGAGCATCTTTTGGGTATATGCCCAGGAGTGGTATTGCTGGATCTTGAGGTAGATTGATTCCCAATTTTCTGAGAAACTGCCAAATTGATTTCCAAAGTGACTGTACAAGTTTGTGCTCTCATCATCAATGGAGGGGTGTTCCCCTTATTCCACATTTCTCCAGCATAAGCTATCTCTTGTGTTTTTAATCTTAGCCATTCTGACAGGTATAAGATGGAATCTCAGAGTCATTTTGATTTGCATTTCCTTGATGGCTAAGGATGTTGAACATTTTTTAAAAAGTGTTTCTCTGCCATTTGAGATTTTTCTGTTGAGAATTTTCTGTTTAGGTCTGTACCCCATTTTTAATTGGATTATTTGGTTTTTGATATCTAGTTTCTTGAGTCTTTATGTATTTTGGACATCAGCCCTCTGTTAAATGTGGAGTTAGTGAAGATCTTTTCCCATTCTGTAGGCTGCTGTTTTGTCCTATTGACAATGTCCTTTGCTTTACAGAAGTTTTCAGTTCCATGAGTTCCCATTTATTAATTTTCCATCTTAGTGTCTATGCTACTGGTGTTCTATTCAGGAAGTTGTCTCCTGTGCCAATGCATTAAAGGCTTTCCTCCACTTTTTCTTCTATCAGGTTCCATGTACCTGGTTTTAGGTTGAGGTCTTTGATCCACTTGGATTTGAGTTTTGTACAGGGTGATACATACATTTGTATGTATATATACATACATGCATGCATATGGATCTATTTGCATTCTTCTACATGCCTATATCCAATTAGACCAGCATCATTTGTTGAAGATGCTTTCTTTTTTCCATTGTATAATTTTGGCTTCTTTGTCAAAAAATCAAGTATCCATAGGTGTGTGTATTAATATCTGGGTCTTTGTCTTAGTTAAGATTTTTATTGCTGTGAAGAGACACTATGACCATGGCAACTCTTATAAAGAAAACATTTAATTGTGGTGGCTTGCATACAGTTTCAGAGGTTCAGAACATTATCATGATGGCAGGGAGCATGGCAGTATGCAACGGCAGATGTGGTGCTGGCTACATCTTGGTTGGCAGGCAACAGGAAGTTGGCTGACAGTCACACTGAGGAAAGCTTGTGCAAAAGAGACCTCAGAGCCTGCCCCCACAGTGACACACTTCCTCTACCAAGGCCACACCTCCTAATAGTGCCACTTCCTTTGGGGGCCATTTTCTTTCAAACCACCAGTCTTTTGTTTGATTCCATTGATCAATGTGTCTGTTTTTATGCCAATACCATGCTATTTTTATTACTATAACTCTATAGTAGAGCTTGAGTTCAGGGATGGTGATACCTCCAGAGGTTCTTTTATTGTTTTAGCTATCCTGGATTTTTTGTTTCTCTATATGAAGTTGAGAATTGTCCTTTCAAGGTCTGTAAAGAATTGTGTTGGGATTTTGATGGGGATTGTGTTGAATCTGTAGATTGTTTTTGGTAAGATGGCCATTTTTACTATGTTAATCATACCAAGAACATGGGAGATCTTTTCATCTTCTGTTATCTTCTACCATTTCTTTCTTCAAAGACTTGAAGTTCTTGTCATACAGGTCTTTTCACTTGGTTGGTTAGAGTTACCCAAAGATATTTTACATTGTGTGTGGCTATCATGAAGGGTGTTTTGTTTCCCTAATTTCTTTCTTAGCCCTTTTATATAAGAAGACTACTGATTTTGTTTTTGAGCTAATCTTATATTCAGCCAGTTTGCTAAAGGTGTATATCAGCTTCAGGAGTTCCCTGGTAGAATTTTTGGGGATGCTTACATTTACTCTCATGCCATCTTCAAATGGCAATACTTTGACTTCTTCTTTTCTAATTTGTGTCCCCTTGATCTCCTTTGTTGTCTTCTTGCTCTAACTAGAACCTTGAGTACTGTATTGAATAGATAGGAGAGAATGAACAACCTTGTCTTGTTCCTGATTTTAGTGGACTTGCTTTGAGTTTCTCTCCATTTAACTTGATGTTGGCTATAGGCTTGCTGTATATTGCTTTTATTATATTTAGGTATGTTCCTTATATCCCTAATTTCTCTAAGACTTTTATCATGTTAGATTTTGTCAAAGACTTTTTCAGCATCTAATGAAAGGATCATGTGTTTTTTTTTCTTTCAGTTTGTTTATATGGTAGATTACATTGACAGATTTTCATATGTTGAACCAACCATCCCTGCATCTCTGGGACAAAGCCTGCTTGATCAAGGTGCATGATCTTTTTGATGTGTTCTTGGATTCGGTTTGCCAGTATTTTATTGAGTATTTTTTGCATCAATGTTCATGAGTGAAATTGGTTTGTAATTCTCTTTCTTTGTTGAGTCTTAGTGTGGTTTGGATATCAGGATAAATGTGACCTTATAAAAAGAATTTGGCAATGTTCCTTCTGTTTCTATTGTGTGGAATAATTTGAGGAGTACTGGTATTAACTCCTTTCTGAATGTCTGTTGGAAGTCTATACTGAAACCATCTGGCCCTGGGCTTTTCTTGGTTAGGAGACTTTTAATGACTGCTTCTATTTCCTTAGGGGTTGTAGGTCTGTTTAAATTGTTTATCTGATCTTGATTTAACTTTGGAATGTGGTATCTGTCAAGAAAGTAGTCCATTTCTTTTAGATTTTTCAATTTTGTGGAGTACAGACTTTTGAAGTGTGACCTAATGATTGTCTGGATTTCCTCAGTGTCTGTTGTTATATTCCCCCTTTTGATTCTGACTTTGTTAATTTGGATATTCTCTCTGTGTCTTTTAGTTAGTTTGGATAAGGGTTTATCTTGTTGATTTTCTCAAAGAGCTAACTCTTCGTTTCATTGATTCTTTGTATTGTTCTATTTTATTGATTTCAGCCCTAGGTTTGATTACTTCCTGCTGTCTACTCCTCTTGGATATGTTTGCTTCTTTTTGTTCTAGAGCTTTCAAGTATGCTGTTAAGTTGCTAGTGTAAGATCTCTCTAAATTCTTCGTGAAGGCACTTAGTGCTATGAACTTTCTTTTTAGCACTGCTTTCATAGTGTCCTGTAAGTTTGAATATGTTGTGCATTCCTTTTCATTGAATTCTAGAAGTCTTTTGCTGTGGGATGTCTTTTTGTATGCTGTGAATATGTGTTGCTCTGATTGGTTGATAAATAAAGCTGTATTAGCCTACGGCAAAGCAGCTTAAAGGCAGGCAAGAAATTCAAGCAGATAGACAGCAAGAAGAAAGGAGAGGCAGAGAAGGAGATTCCAGCTGCCACCAGGAGAAGCAAGATGTGAAAGTACCAGTAAGCCATGGCCATGTGGCAACGTATAGATTAATAGAAATGGGTTAAGCTGTAGGAGCTAGCTAGTGAGAAGCCTGAGCCATTAGGTCATACAGTTTGTAAGTAATATAAGCCTCTGTGTTTTTACTTGTCCAAGTAGCTGCAGGACCTGGTGGGACACAGGAAAACTTCTAGCTACAGCCTTTAACTTCTTCCTTCCTTCCTTCCTTCCTTCCTTCCTTCCTTCCTTCCTTCCTTCCTTCCTTCCTTCCTTCCTTTCCTCCCTCCCCCCCTCCCTCCCTCCCTCCTTCCTTCCTTCCTTCCTTCGTTCCTTCCTTCGTTCCTTCGTTCGTTCCTTCCTTCCTTCCTTCGTTCCTTCCTTCCTTCTTTCCTTTCTTTTGTTCTTCCTTGAACCAGTGGTAATTCAGTTGAGAGAGTTGTTCAGTTTCCATGAGTTTGTAGGCTTTTTGTAGTTTGTGTTATTCTTGAACTTTAATCCATGGTGATCTGATAAGATACAGGGGGTTATCCAACTTTTTTTTTCATATCTGTTAAGACTTGCTTTGTGACTGAGTATGTGGTCACAATGTCTGGCTTTGATGTTGAGGTGTATTTCTTGTATGCAGAATAAGGATGGATCCTGTTTTGTATCCATTTTGTTAGCCTGTGTCTTTTTATTGGTGAATTGAGTCCATTGATATTGAGAGACATTAATGACCAGTGATTGTTAATTCCTGTTGTTTGTTGTTGTTGTTGTTGGTTCTCTCTTTCTCTCTTTGTGTGTTTGTGTTTGTGTGTGTGTGTGTGTGTGTTTGTGTGTGTGTGTGTTACTCTTCTTTGGGTTTTGCTGGTGTAGGATTTGTTGGTCCTTACTAAAGATCATAAATTCTATAGGATTGAGTCATGTGTCAGCCCTAGATTTTGGACTAGGATCATGGAGACTCAAACCATCTTCTTGATTATTCTGAGATGCTAATGAAGTTGTAAAGATTGCTGATGATCTCATCCAAATGTGCACTGTATTTTTCTCACCTTTGTGTATGTTTCTCGCACACTGAACTATGTCAGTTTTGACAATTCAAGCTATTTGATAAAAGTTTTACTAAAGAAAATGAAAGACATTATCTGCTAAAGGTCTCACATACCCTCCCTCACAGTGTTGTTTCCTCAAAGATGTGTTGTTTACCTGACATATTGACCTTTCCTAATAAAGCCAATTGCTTGTAGTTTTCCTTACAGCACGTAGACACTATTAATAACATGCTTGAACTTGTACACATGGAAGAGTGTACACTCTTAGACAGGAACCTATGAGATTGTAGAACCTTGTAGTTGCTGCCATCCATAGCAAACATCCTAAAACATGGGCCTGCAGTAACACACCTTCAAAGTGTGAGATGATAGAATCTCCTTCAATTTGTAAGCACATTGAGGATCAAAATGAGGAAGGAATTTTCTGTAAAACAGATTTATATGGTCTATGTTCAGACATGTTCTGTGGTCTATGAGAAAGGATAAGTAGGTTGTACTTGAGTGGCTTTAGGTCTTGGCACTCTTGTACAATTACACAATAACAATAAAACAACAACAACAGTAACCATACCAACAATAACAACAACAGTAACAATACCTCCTAAAGATTTGGAAATAGGGCTGCTTCAGAATTAAAAAAATGTCAATAGAAAAGGTTTAATAAGGTTTTATCAGTTCTTCATCAAAATTGTTATGTGTTTGGACTCAATTCTAATTTTAGAAGTTTGGATTAAGTTTGTGCTTCAAAACTATTTTCCCTGAAAGAGGTTTGACTTTGAAGCATTTAAATCATAGTTATTTTAGACATGTAGGACATAATAAGGCCCAATGGACAGACTTCTTCCCAGTCTACTCCAACTAGCCTGTGGGTACAATGTAGGCAGCCATTTTGGAGTGAAAATGAATTTCTACATGTCCAAAAACCTACTCTTATAAGTAAGTAAAATGTTAAACATTCCTTGAGTGAATGATGTTATTCAGGACACCTGCCTAACCATGACATCCCCAGGTCTGTGTGACACCAAAAGCCAGTGTGATGAAGGAACCACAAGAACAAAGCTGCAAGGCAAAAGGAATTTAATCATGTCCATTTGGTCTCAACACACTAGAAAGTTAGGCCATCCTAGTGTGGACAGACGCTTCAGAGTCATTACCGGGAAAGTAAACGGAGGGTCAGACCGTCTGACTGTACAGGAAATGGGAAGTTTATTATGTTTTTGTTACATGTAGTTAATATTTGTTCAAGTTTGTCATATTGATGCCTGTAGTTTAAAAACGTTTTCTACATAGCTAAAGAACACATATCAACATAGCCTGAGGCATACTCAGCATAGCTGCAATGTCTACTAGAGAGCTATAAGACATTAAAAAAGTGACTCTATCAGAGAGGGGAAAGAAATATTAAATAATACAATTTCCCTTTACTTTTTTGTTTAGGCCTACTATTAGTTACTACTAATTGTTACTTTTCATCTTATTCTTGAAATAAATATTATCACTTATGTAACAGAAAATAAATAACAGCGGATAACATGATTCCAAATAAATACTTCTAAATTTAAAACAATAACACATATGTGTTTTTGTATTATTAGTTTTACTTGTTTGATTTTCAAAGTTTTGGTATTTCTGCCTAGTAAATGTATCCGAACTAGGTCCTGGACCACTCCTTCTCTCTCTAGGCTCATACAGCAGAAGATCTCAAATGCTTGCCCCTCCACTGCACATATGAGGAAATTAACCAGGAGTCAGATGGTGGGGAGATGAAGTAATGGGTACTTGAACCAAGTTCATGTAAGATGATTAAAATATGCAGTATGAACTGTCCTAATTAGTATAGGAAGTAATACTGTGTGCATGAAAACCTTCTAAATATGTAAGCAAGGAAGGGATCCAAAAAGCAGATGGAGAATATGAATGAACAAAATATTACTCAAGAGACGAATGATTGTTTCCTGCAACTACTTCATGGTGTAGAATAATTTAAGTTCATGAATTCAGTAATTCAAGAGCACAAAGATAGACGAGCAGAGAGAGATGACTGAGGAAGAAAAAGTGAGAACACAAATTCCACTTTTAAATGCAATTAATAGGATGGAGACAGAACAGACACAGAGGGAAAACTAATTCGTGACTAAAAGACTTGTAATGATTGAATACAAACAGTAATAAAGATTAACGTAATTAGAATGTCAACATTCACACGAAAGCCAGAGATTATGGTATCTAAGAATAACTGGTCTTTCTTAAACACAAATTGAAAGGAATACAACAATTATGAGAGAGACAAGATCCTACTACAACAGCCTGAAATCCTGGACCAGTCATCATGGACTAGAAACACAGCGCAGGTACCATCAGAGGTCAAGTTCTTTCTAAGCTCTTCCTTCAACATCCTTGAGGTATTGTAATTGTCCCTTCCTGTTCTGATGGGAAAGTGGATGCAGGCCGTGAACCAAATTGCTTTCCACTAGTGGAATTGTATCTCTCTGGGAAGGAAGCAATAAGCTCCACAGAGAGCCTTGCATTTTTCACTGGTCAGAGGTGTGTCACATGGTCACACTTAGATTCATGGGAGTCAAGAGAAGTGGTGTAGCTTTTTATCCTTGGTGAAAGCAACACAAAGACTTATCTGTAGGTATAGAGAGGTCAATGCAGAATCATCTACCAGAACAAAAGTCCATAGTCAGTGTCTGATGCCAGTAAGTGGTGGTGTCAGTGTGTCATGCACAATGTAAAGATAACTACTAGGAGAAATACCAGAACTATTTAAGGAGTGTCCTCTGGGCAGTAGAAGTGTGTGTGTGTGTGTGTGTGTGTGTGTGTGTGTGTGTGTGTGTGTGTGTGTGTGTGTGTATGCATATGGGCATGTGTGGAGGTCAAAGAACAATCTCCAGTCATCAGTCTTCAGGTACCTTTAACCTTTGAGACAAGGTATCTGATTGGCCTGGAACTTCATCGCATAGGAGAGGGTAGCTAGCTTTTGGGCTTCCAGTCTCCAGTCTCTGACCCTATCTTGCAGCATGAGGCTTATAGATGTGGATCACTGGGCCCAGCGTTTTATACTGCCTCTGGGACTCTGAACTCAGGTCCTCACATTTGGTAGCTTGGCATTTTATCAACTATGTCATATTCCTAGTCAGGGAGTGAGATTTAAATACAGAGAAAAGTGGATTTTGTTGTTTTCCACATCAATCTGGATTTTATTTGAATCAATAATCACTTAGTATTTGTATTCTTAGCTTTGCAAACATCATTTAGAAATACAGAAAAAAAAGAGAAATTGTTAGCTGACTTCTGTATTCATCTCTTTGCCCCTTATCCCAATAAAAAGCAGCTGTTATCTGAGACAAAAAAACAAAATACAAGGTTTGCTAGGTCACTGGCCCTTGGAGGGGCACCAGTTCTCCTACATGGACATTGTAATAAACTGCCCTAAGGTTTTATCTTTATACCCACAGATAGTACATCTATCAAGCCTCATACAAGAACTTCTTTTTGCAGCATGTGGTGATTAGTAAAGAGATACACAGCTGGTCAGTGAGCAGAGAGTAAAAGTACAGAGTACTCAGCTCTAAAAGGGACATCTAGAACACACCCTCGCCTAGCAAGGCTCATCTCGGGAGAGTCGTGGGCAGATTACAAGAGTCAGAGTAGTGGATGTGTACATTAAAATAGTTTTTGCTGGAAATGACAGTGCCATTGTATAAACAAACCCGTGTCAGTTATGACTGCATGCACAAGAGTTACACAAGATCAAGCCAGTCAAAACCCCAGCATGGATGGGGAGGTGCTCATGAAGTCTCACTCTAAGCTATGGAGCTGTTGGCAATCGATGTCTACTGGGGACTGAGAGTCAGTTCTCTTCAGGGCCTTGGCACTTGAAGGGCTAAATTGCTCCAGAAGATGGTTCTGCATCCATGCACATATTGGCAGCACTAAGTGGGCTCAGTGAATTGTTAAAGGAGACCACATGAAGTTGGGAGGGAAAGTGGTGGAGGCAACCAGAGAGGAATGGGAGGGGCATGGTGAGTGGGTTTCATCAAATCAGATTATATTTATATATGACATTCTCAAACAATAAAAATTAAAATTAAAACTAATAAAATGATCTTCCCTAAAACTTCCAAATTCACAAAGATTGAAAGGAAAAAGAAAAATACTTTTTCCTAAGTAAAATTCTAACTGAACCTTACGTTTAAGATTTTCATGTGTATTTAAAATCCCAAATAACCATGGGGAAAAAACTTAAAAATCCCCAACTCTTAAATCCGTAGAGTAGGAAAAAGAAACAAGGGATTTTAACTAATGTGAACATAATAAAGAAGACAGCAAGAAGTCTGTCTTGGCAGTGAAAACACAAAAGAAGGCAGACATCCAAGCACACCCCAATAAACATGAGTTGCCTGAGCTCAACATTTGCACCCGAGTCTAGTCTTCAAAAGCTGGCCATGTGACATTTAGTAGAGCTATTTTGTTAAATAAAGACACAGAGACAGGTAGACATATGAAGACGGCAGTAATACCAACAGGCACAGCACCCACAGAAAAAGTACACAAAATGCTATTACAACAGAAAAAAAAAAAAACTAGATGGCAAACAGTAAGGAGGACAAGGAAAAGCATACTGAAATAAAAACAAATCAACGGAAAAGTGTAATGGTGATTAAAATGTCAACAACCTCAAAGATGGCGCCCGTGTGTGTCATGCTAAGCCAATAGACATGCCAGAGGAGTGCAGATGTCCCCTACGTCTCCTTCACAATGCAGCAGGACCGCAAAGAGACAATGCTTTATGAAGATAAGGAGATTTGAGGAATGCAGTTGATAAAGTTAGAGTGAAATGTAGAGACTTCGCGGCTCAAGGAACAGAAATTACATACTATGTCACATGTAATTTTGAGAGATCATACCCATAACTCCTACTGGGAAGTCATTGGTTGTATTCATAGTTAAATATAAAGGTGAACTGAGAAAAAGGACATGACAAGTTTTCATAATTCTATGTTGTAAAGTATCTAATACTGTAATTTAGGTAGCTGTAACATATCTGATTAGCTTACACGCCATCTGGCTTGAGCATGGATGTTTTCAAGGGAAGTTTGTTCCCATTGTTTCTCTCTCCCACTCTTGCCTCCCCTCCCCACTCCCAATCCCGTGTGCCCTCTTGACCCCACCTGCTTCTTTTCTACTTTCGTGTGGCCTTTTGTCCCCTCCCCCACTTTTGCAACGCCCCTTCATCTCCTCTTGTGGCCTTCTCTCTGGTTTCATAGTCTATACCCACTCTCGCTACCCTTTATTTACACAGATTCGGACATTGTAACTATTTTGTTAGCATATATTAGTAAATAATAATTTGTTTCATTGTGACATTTTGGTTCATGTATGTAGTGTATTTTAATCCTATTTGCCCCCCTCTTTACTGTCTCTTAATGTGCACACATATTTAGGAACAGGCACGCAAGGATTTTATCTATTATATGGGTCATTCTGGTGAATGACAGCATTAGTTTTGGGGAGAATGTAGTTTAAACAGATTTGTTCATACATCAGAGTTGTCAATGCAGATTAAAGGCCGTAAAAGTACTTAATTCCTTTGACCTAGAAATTTCATTTTTAAAGCTCTTTTAACTGATCAGATATTTATGAACATGGAAATCTTGACAATCTTCCTAACAGTAAAAGATAAGCAATATATATTTTTTAAATTTGTATTTTACATCCTGGCCGAAGTTTCTCCTCTCTCATCTCCTCCCAGTCCCTTCCCACCACCTTTGTCCCCATCTCCCAGTCCACTCCTCCTTCGTTTCTGTTCAAGATAGGGCAGGTCTCCCATGGATATCAACAAAACAAGGCATATCAAGTTGCAATAAGACTAAGCACCTCCCCATGTATTAAGGCTGGGCAAGGTGACCCAGTATGAGGATTAGGGTCCTAAAAGCCAGTAAAAGAGTCACAGACAGCCTCTGTTCCCACTGTTAGAAGTTCCACAAGAGGCCCAAGCTACACCATTATAACATGTGTAGAGTGCCTTGGTCAGTCCCATGCAGGCCTCCCTGGTTGTCAGTTCAGACTCTGTGAGCCCCTGTGAGCCCAGGTTAGTTGATTCTGTGAATTTTCTTGTGATGTCCTTGACCCTGGCTCTTCCAATCCTTTTTCCTCCTCTGCAGGATTCTAGGAGTTCAACCTAATGTGTGGCTGTGCATGTTTCCATCAATTTCTGGATGAAGCCTCTGTGATGACTATTGGGCTAGGCACCAGTCTATGAATATAGCAGAATGTCATTAGGCATCATGACATTGACGTTTTCCCCCTGCAGTCATGTTTGGTTCTATTCTAGGTCTCTGGGTCATCCAGCCATGGATGGTCCTGGTACTCCAGGCAGTGTCAGGGGTAGGCTTACTCTCCCGGCATGGGTTTTAGGCTAGACCAGTCATTGGTTGGCCACTCTCTCAATCTCTAGGCCACCCTTACCCCAGAACATTCCATAGACATGATAGACTGTAGGCCAAAGGTTATGTGGCTGGCTTGGTTTCCCACTCTCTCCTCTTGAAATCTTCCTGGTTACAGGAGAAGGTCAGTTCAGACACCCTCTCCACTATTGCTAGGAGTCTTAGCTGGGATCATCCTTGTAGATTCCTGGGAGATTCCCTTGAGTCAGATTTTTACCTGATCCAAAATATCCCGCTTTCCAATAGTCTCTTTCAGTACCCTTCCCCTCCACCTCTGCCCCTCAACCTAATTGCTCATGTTCCCATTCCCACCCATCCTCAGTTCCTCACGAAATATCTTCTGTTTCCCCTTCCCAGGGAGATCCATGTCTCTCCCCTTTTAGCCCTCCTTGTTACCTAGCCTCTCTGGATCTGTAGATTGTAGCATGGTTTTCCTTTACTTTACAGCTAACATCCACTTATGAGTGAGTACATACCATGTTTGTCTTTCTCAGTCTGGGTTACCTCACTCAAGATGATTTTTTCTAGTTCCATCCATTTGCCTGCAAATTTCCTGATGTCCTTGTTTTTAACAGCTGAGTAATACTCCATTGTGTAAATGTACCACATTTTCTTTATCCATTCCTCAGTTGAGGGACATCTAGATTGTTTTCAAGTTCTGGCTATTACAAATAAAGCTGCCATGAACATAGCTGAGCAAGTGTCCTTATGGTATGATTGAGCATCCTCTGGGTATATGCCCAAGAGTATATAGCTGGATCTTGAGGCAGATTAATTCCCAGTTTTCTGGGTAACTGTCACACTGATTTTGAAAGTGGCTGTATAAGTTTGTACTCCCACCAGCAATGGAGGAGTATTCAGATAAGGGGTACTTTTTAAATGGAATCACAGAATATTGATGAGGTTAATAATAGCATGTATGTAACATTACTAGGCAGCCACAGAATAATCACATTTTGGAAAATATTTTTGATATATAGAATAATATGAACACATTTGATGAGATGGATAAATGCAGATAGAGGTTCTAGAACAGCCTGTATAGTGTGATCAATTAATATTCATGTACATATATCCATATAATCTAGTTTAGACATCTTTCAATTATAGATCCATTGCATTTATCTGTCTATTTAGAGCTTTCCTGGCATATTCCAAAATCAGATTTTAACTTTGTACTTGTGTTTTTCATATTTTCTTTTCTTTAATATATTTTTAATTTTTAACTTAATATGATCACTTTTAGAAAGTTAAATAATTATTAATGAAAAATAATTTTTGATCCATTAGTTACTATTTTCACACTAGCCACTGTGGTGTGTGTGGAAGGGATCTTGGGACCTTTTCTCCACAGATGGGATGCTTCATTGGCTCTTTAGAGATGTCACTCAGAGGAGTGGATTTGCCCTTTATGATTGCCCAGCTTCCTCCAGCATTCTTTTGCTAAGAGAGGAAATGAAAAGATAGAATGCCAATGGATGTGACAGAGTGTGAGCATAAAAATGGAGACCAAAGAACATGATTATAGAAATGGGGGACTGTGGTCTGCCATATAGACATGGGGGACTGTGATCTGCCATATAGACATGGGGAACTGTGGTCTGCCATATAGACATGGGGGACTGTGGTCTGCTATATAGACATGGGGGACTGTGGTCTGCTATATAGACATGGGGGACTGTGGTCTGCCATATAGACATGGGGAATTGTGGTCTGCTATATAGATATGGGGGACTGTGGCCTGTCATTTAGACATAAGGAACTGTGGTCTGCCATATAGACATGGGGGACTGTGGTCTGCCAGGTCAAGAATTTGTCATTCACAGGAGATCAGAAGGATGCAGCAGAGCCTGGCTAGCATTTTCCTGAATGAGCAGGCCTCACGTGAGGGTGCCATTGCAGTCACTTAAACCTTTTCTTATCTTCCTTCTGCTGCGCATTTGAGACAACACTTCCTCTCCATCCTGAGTGAGTTCTGCTTTTTGTCAATCTTGAGGTGACTGAAGCCTACACACAGACACAGAGTAGTGGGGGACAGGCTTCACAGGTCTCTCAGTCAAGGCTCTGGAAGACCTGTCTGGCATGGAGAAATGGATAGAAATTTGAATGAGAAACCCTATTTCTTAACACACTAGAGGGCACCAAGGTGCAGATTATGGGACTTGAGACACTCTCAAATTTCCCCTGGCATGCCAATTTTAGCCAGATTCCAAAGGAGGTTCAAAATCCCTCTAGTTTTGGAGTATTTTCTAAGCTTATTTTAACCAAGCTCCTATTGTAAACACAAAAACTGCTTGTATTAAACAGTCATACTGATTACAAGTGATTTTTTTTTCCTAGCTAGCCCACTGTGCCAAGGAGGCTGCATGGAAGGGAGTAACTGGAGTCAGCCTCCACGTGTTCTATCTGGGAATGAGACTGCCAGGCATGGATAGCATCCTTTGAGTTACACATTCTCCTGTGAGAATTTGGCCCTGATACTGGTTCTTGATTTCCACGTGTATTATTTCGTCCGTTCACTCCCACTCATATCCTTTTTGGATCACGCATTTTCTTCTTATCCTGCTCTGGGCTTTGCTCATGAGAGCAAACCAGAAGTACATCTGCACTTCCTCAGCAAGCTCATCATTTGGCTGGGTGTCTTTATAATTAAATTCCTCAAGATCCTCTCTCTTCATATATCAATTATTCCACTCCCTTAATCATCTTCCTTAGTGTTCTCCACGATCCTACTCATTTGTCAAGCTGTCTGGGTTTTGCTAAGAAGGAGTGGTACATACTGATGGAGTTCCATGTCTACTTGACTAAAACCTTGGGATCTTCGCTCCCGTGGTTTTCCCCTCTGCTTCCCAATTGCTTTGTTGGATCACAGCATTGCCTTCACCGTCTGACTCTGAAGATCATTCAATTTGATGCGCTTTTGGATTTCTGTGATGATGGCGCTTTTCGAAGCAGAGAGTTCCGGAAATTGATGCTCTGTCTGTATCCATGTACCAGAACACTTAACTCCCTGATTCACAAGCCAGTTATATTCTTAATTCATCTGTAACCTTAGTGGTGCCTAGCGAAGATGTTAAATTGTGGAATGGATTCCTGATCCCATGCTGAGTAGGTAGGACAGGGAGCTGATATGCCAGCATTCAGAGATACAAAGGCAGCTCTTTATTCTAACGGGAATGTCATAGCCTGAAAATTTACACTGTGCTGATTAAATCATGGTCCAAACCCCATCAAACTCAGCACAAAAGGAATAAGCCAGCAAGGCCTTAAGTAAAAGACATATATAAAGATAGACACATATTTCTACAATTTGTCATTTATCGCTTTCTGCAGAACTTGATTCAAATATACTGTCTTTGACACATTCTTGTCTACTTGTAGACATTATTTTATGAGGAACATAATTTTTTTCTTTTATTATAGTCACTCAGAGTGAGTGATTTACTTCATCAGTTGATCTATGAGGATTTTTTAATGCCTCAGTCACTCATATATTCATTCTTTCACCATGCTTTTATTGACAGCTTACTGTAGGGGGGTTTATTACATGGACACCACTTATGGAATGCTGTAAGGCCATCTCTGTTCTCAAGGGCTTTCTTCATTAAGAGAAATGGCAGATGTCACTAAAGCATCCCATAGATTCTTGTAGAAGCACAGTGACTATCTCTGCTCCTTGAGTGGTCCTTTAGTGAAGGGCATGTAGGTAAGATGTTTTGCAGTTCTGTTTGGTTGAATGTACGTGTGTTCCTTTGAGACCGAAGTAGACACACATACCCAGGTTTGCCCTTTGAGTTATTCCGAAGGTGAGGTCACTTAGATGTGTCTATTGTTCAGGGGAGTTGGAAGTTTCATTTACATGCAATACATATTTAACACTATTTAGTTCGCCAGATTTAGGACTGTATTGGTCAGCTTTGTAATGTAAAACAACACATGAAGTAACCAACTTAAAAGCAAAAATATTTATTTAGTTCACCATTCAGAAGTTCAATTTTAAGGTGTGTCTGTGTGTGTGATGTCAGAGATTCACCTCAGGTGAAGGTTGTGGAAAAGGGTGTTTTCCACAGGCAATGACTACCTTCCTTTTGGAGATAGGATATCTTACTATCCTGGAACTCTCCAAGTAGACTGGGCTAGCTAGCTTGCCAACCCCAGAGGTCTACCTGTTTCTGTCTCAGTGCTGGGAATTCAAGCATGTCATACATGGCTTTTATATCTGGGTTCTGGGATCAAACTTGTGACAATCACTTTACAGCTTGAGCTATCTCCCTAGGCCCTACCTAAATTTTGTTGTTTTATTGTATGTTATCCGAGCTGCTTTCTTCTACACAACAAGGTATTAAATCCTTACTCCTTGTGCACAGACACACTACATGTGTGTATTATTTCTTCAATCTTTTTTTTTTTTTTGTGTGTGTGGGAAATGTTATCTGAACCAGTACCCACATTTATATGAATGGAAAATTTGGAACTTTTGTTTTCCAGGATACTTTTTGAAACTGCTAATCCAGATGTGCAGGTACTATGTTATGTATCAATTTGTCCTAAATACAGTTTACTGTATTGAACCTCTCCTGACAATTGACTCTTTGGCCATAGCAGAATACATCTGGCTGATATTTCCCAAAGGGCATGGTCAGATCAGGTCCTAGCACATAGCCAAATGCTTGATCAGCATCCTTTGGCTCCCTTGCATCAAAACTCCTAAGGACCCATTCTTTAGGGGACCATGCTCTGCTTTTTCATTCATGATACTCTACTGTTATGGAAATTGTGACATTACTCAACAAACAGCTGACTTGTTTCAATTTGGACTGATTCTCTTTTTAGCTACATGCATGCCTTGAATAGAGTAAATCTGACTAATGAATTTGTAGGCAGGATTTTGGCAACATGAAAGACTCTGGCCTCCCTAGAAAAGTTTTCGAAATTTGCCTAGTGTTTACGAGGAAAATTGCTTCTCATAATTTACACCATTTGAATCTAATTTTATTTATCAACAAACATTCTACATATGTACAAAACCCACTCTTGTAAAGCCATTTAATCTTTAAACCCATTTAATCCTATCAGTGGGGTTGTTAAAATAAACATGGATGATTCTAACATGCCTGGGAGTTTACACACTGTCCTGTTTGCAAGAGCCAAGATATTGCTGTGTTTATCCTAGACAAGGGATGGTCTTCATTTGAGGACTGGATTGATTTCCAAAGCAAAGATAATACCACAAATCCAAATCCCACATGAATGTTGTAAATTGTCACCCACATATCTCAGTTTGTTGAGCCAGATGTTTGCAGGTCCACAGTATTGGGGAAAATCTGTCAATTCAATATTTGAAAAAATTAAAAAGAATTTAATTATTTTATGTCTTCATTTTTAATGCCTTGTTTTGGCTTGGATTTAATTTAGGAGGGTGTACATATATACAGAGGCAAAGGAAAAGGCACCAACATCATTAAATTGATGGATCAGACACTTAAAAATTTTAATGAACTTTCTGTCCTGTTTTCAAAAATTATAAGAAAAAAAGTTCTTTCCCAAGCTCACTAAATTTTTATTACCTCATTTATCTCATCTATGGCACATATATGGGTAATTTACAAATTATTAGATTTTAGGCACCAAGACTGAGATATTCTATATGTGTCATTATTTAAAGGTGTTTATTTTATAGCACTTTTAAGATTCATTATATTGTTTTTGTAGACTAATAGCCACCAAGTTTTTCACTTGTTCCCATAATGGTGTTGCTTCAAAAACATCATGGATTCATTAAAATTCTTTTAAAATTCTCACCCAAATACGTTTACATTGCAAAAGCACATGATAATGGTATAATAAGTATAATTATACTAATAAATATCATGTTTGTTGAAGCAGATATTCAATGATACAGCATGCATGAATACTTATATTTAAATACTTCATATATTATCATTACCGTACTTTGTCTACTGGGTTAATGTAATTTTAATAATGCATAATAATAGTTTAGAGTGTCTCTGTCTAGAACACCAGACTTGTCTAGGGATCATTCAAAACCTGGGAAAGATATTGAAGTTTGTTGTACCACACATGACAGTTGTCAAATTCTCTCTCTTCCCAGTCTCTGCCATTTACAAAGTAAGAAGTTCTTGTGTTCACACATCTATGAAAATGACCTTGGTTCAGATGTTAGTGAAGAGATGTTATTTAAGTATCATCACGAGGACCAGAAGGTCTTTTAACCTAGATGCTACTAAAAAGCATACTTCTAGACTATTCCCACCTCTTGGGCCACCTTGGAAATCTGTCATTCTTTCCATTGGTAAATATTACAGTTGTATGGTATTTCAATAACTTAGATCTGTTATATCAAGACACTTCAATAGCATGTGTAGGGTCAGAAGGGTTAGATGCTCCTTATTTTTTGAAAGCCTTTGAGGAGAATTTATACAACACAGATGGAATCTGGACATGTATATCATAACTTAACTCCATCACCATAGTCTGAGAAAGACAGTCCCATCGAGCGTAAGTCGTGTCTTAAGCATGAGAGAGACACTGTCATGTGACTTTATTTCCTAACCTTTTCCACTTCCATGTTTTTTGTTTCTCTCTCTTAATGAATTTCTTTTAAGGATGTCAGTGTAGCATAGAAATATCACTGTCCTGGGACCAGAATATTCAGTTGAGAATCAGAAAAAAGTTTACTGAAAAAGCTGATCATGCCCCCTGTACTTCTCTCTTCATAGTAAAATGGGACCATCTTAGCTCTGTTGTAAAAAAAAAAAAATTAGCCGGGCAGTGGTGGCGCATGCCTCTAATCCCAGCACTTGGGAGGCAGAGGCAGGCGGATCTCTGTGAGTTCAAGGCCAGCCTGGTCTCCCAAGCGAGTTCCAGGAAAGGCGCAAAGCTACACAGAGAAACCCTGTCTCGAAAAACCAAAAAAAAAAAAAAAAAAAAAAAAAAAAAAAAAAAAAAAAAAAAATTAAAAGGAAGCTGGTGAACATGTGTCACATTGGGAGTTCTCTGAATTCCAGTGATTGCTAGTCCATGGTCGAAGCAGGACAGACCATTCTATTATGTCAAAGGCTTCATTTTATGATTCTTAAAATAGCAAAAATTCAGTGTTCTTATTTTCTGCCGTGTTTCTGAGAATGCAAGTAGAGAAGAAGCTGGCCTGTCATACTGGAAAAATTTATCTTCACCTAGCACACCTGGAAGTTGTGAAAAATTTCAACTTAGATAAGATCCGTAGAAGTGTCATGAGAAGGCTTCATGTTGAATTTGGGAAGGGTGGTCAAACTACGCCTCTGTCCTGGAGCAACTTAAGCTTGCACAAGGGGTTGAGAGAAAGTGCACAAATAAGCACTTAATGATCATCATGAAACTGATCAAGATGCTGAAAAGAATTGAAAAGTAGGAAACCGTACTTGGATCAGGCTACATTTTAGGGTCAATATATTCTCAGGACTGTGAGGGCTTGACTTGGTTTTGACAAAATTTAAAGACCATCATGGTT
>CABHPQ010159144.1:0-35939 GCA_902168405.1 Peromyscus aztecus
TTTATTTATTTATTTATTTATTTATTTATTTATTTATTTTTATTATTATTATTAACAAGACCGTTTAGCAATTCATCTACAGTGATGAAGAAAAGAGAGTGAGAAAGCTCAAAGTTGCAGACAATGACTGTGTCTGCAAAGTAGTTCTAATTGCTATACACTTTAGAACAGATGAACTTTTCTGTTGTGCACTGCACACAAGGGAAGGTGACTTGAGATCAAGACCCCACCATGTGAAAAGCACTGGAACTGTGAAGACTATGGGGACTTTCAGAGAAAGATTGAATACATTTTTCCATTATGAGATGAAAATCAAACTTCAGAGGCTAGAGATAGATGCTATGATTTAAAGTGATATATGTGGATATATGAAGTTACTATTCTTAATCTTCATAGTCAACTTGATTTGAATAATGAATTGCAATGGAAACAGATCTTTGGGTATGTCTATGAAGGTTCTCCAAGAAAGGTTTAAATGAACAAGGAAAACTCAGAGTGAGTATGGGTGGCAATTCTATATATTGAGGTCTCAGACTGAATGAAAAAGGAGAAAATAAGTGGAGAGTGAACATTCATCTCTCTCTGCTTCCTGACTGAGGATACAATGTGACTAGGTTTCTGATGTTCTCACCAACATGACATCCCCACCATGATGGAGTATACCCTTAAATTGAGATATAAATTAAACCAGTTGAGATATAAATTAAACTGTTTGTTTTTCATGTTTTTTTTCTTTTATTTTTTTGGTCAGGTATTTTGTCATAGCAATGAGAAGATCAGTTAGTTCACCATAACACCAAGAAGAAGGCTGCATTACATTAAAAAGCTGGATAAGAACATTAACAAATAAAAATAAACATTTTAAGGGAGAGAGCCTAATCCTTACATTGCTAGCAAGTATGAAAATTTCTATAGTCACAATGAAAAAATGGTTTAGAGGACTTATGCATAATTAATACTCTGTATAATGCCTGCTCTTAACAATCATCAGGAGTTCTCTCTGATGTATGATATACATGCACAGATGTGTACAACAGAAAACATGCATGACACTTCATATCAGAAATATTATTAATTGATACAAACTGGCAACTAGCAAATTATCTATAAACCGATGAATCTGAGTTTATAAAATTGGTATGGCATACAATGAAATGAATCTTGCAACTATAAAGTTAAGCAAGGGGATTCAGATACAAAGGAGCACACACACTGTGGTCTCAAGTATATGATTTAAAAAATGAGCAAGTGGGTGTTGTTAGAAATCAGAGAGTGACTCTTTTCTGAACAGGAAACGTTGGGGGAGTGAGTCTGGGGGAGAGGGGCAGTGGAGGGGGCTAGAAGGATTAGTCTTTAGTCTATAGTCTACATAGTCAAAATTAGTCTATAGACTCAGTACTCAAAATAAAGATATGTCAAATCAATATTTTGTATTTTTTTGATGAGACAGTTCTAAAATGGATGATGTTTCTAAGTAGTCACAAAGAAACACCATCTTGGAGTCTTTCAAGATCCTTGAGTTGAATTCAAAACCTGCTTCTAAAATGCATTATCTTCACTGCAGTGACAAAGATAACCTTTTTCTTTATCATTGGTTTGGATCTTTCCTCAATAAATTGTTCCCATTTTGTAATTACCAAATAAAGTGATAAACTTCACTAGGAAATTAACACAATGTAGTTCTTTTAAGACTCAGCTCAAGATGTTGTTGACATAGTAGTAGCTATATCATAACACAGATTTATATAGTTTACATTTCATAGAGTCTGTTCTTTCCAGTCCTGGTGAAGGATGCTTTGGATAGGTTATGGAAAGGTTATGACATCTACAATATTCATCAGGTGGAAAGCAATAATGTCAATTCTATTTATAAAATGAGTATCTTCATGAATTCGTTTACCTAGCAAATAGATATTCATTTAATGGCTATGTCATGTTAGTGTTTTCTGAACATAGAGTTACAATAGTGAATTATGTGAAGTTCATGTTTCCTATCCTCCCTCCAATGAATTATATTCTAGTCCAGGAAAATATTATCAGAGACAAAATAGGAAATTTACTTCTAAACAATTGTGCATTTTTATTAATAATTTTAGTTCTTCAATCCTAGTTACTATTGTGGTTAATATGGAAATGCTTTGCTGTTAAGGCTGTTGAGAATCACTAAGAATCACATTATCAGTGAGCAGATTACAAAGAGTTAATGGCTTTATCTTATCCTTTGTCAAATAAGCTTTTTATGTAAGTTTATTATTGTTTGAGGATAAATCATTAAAATTCTGATTTGCATAATCATATATAATGTTCATTCTGGAATAGGTGGAAATGATTTTAAAATATTCACTAAAGCAGAACAGACAATCACTTCAGTGACTTTGCTGAATTAACTACAAGAGAGGGTATTCAGTTAATGTTTTCAATGAGCAGAATTCTCTAAGGGAACAGAACTGGTAGGATGAATATAAATATTAAAGGGGGATTTATTACATTGGCTTACAAGAAGTAGTCCTGATAGTCCAACAATGGCTGTCTCACAAGGCAAATGTCTAGAATCTAGGTGTTTCTCTGTCCACAAGGCTGGATATCTTAGCAGTCCCTATATGGTGCTGGAATACAGGATTATTCATAGAGAGATTCTGGGTTTAATCTACACTAGAGCTCAAAAGACTTTGGATTTAATACCAACTGTAGCAACAGGACAGTCAAACTTGCCAGGAGAGTGAAAGCATTCAGACACAAAACGATTTTCCTTCTTCCACATCCTTTGTGTGGGCTGACTTCATAAACTGTGGCCCAGACATAGAATGAGTCATCTTCAAATAATTTGATTAAGAAAGTCTCTCAAAAGACTGTCCAGAATCTTGGGTTTTAGTTGATCCAGATTTAGTCAAGTTGGCAACCAACATTAACCATCACAATGACAAACCATGCCTCTAAATACTCTTCATTAAAACTGTGCACAGCAGAGCTATTGTATGCTAATTTAGGAAAAGTATACATGTGGTGATATTTTATTTGTGCACCCCAATAAAGCTTATCTGGAGATAAGAGGAAAAAATCCAGCCACTATATTAAACATAGAAGTCAGGCAATGGTAGCACATGCCTTTAATCCTAGCATTTGGGAGGCAGAGATACATCTGGATCTCTGTGAGTTCAAGGCCACACTGGGAACAGAGCCAGGTGTGGTGGCACATGCCCTTAATTCCCAGCACTAGTTAACCATAAAGGTCTGCAGGTCTGTACAGACAGAACAGGAAGTGATAGAGCTGGGCAGAAAGAAGAAGTGATGTAGCTAGGCGAAGAGAGAAAGTGAGATGGCAAGGCACAGAAAGGATATAGGTGTGGGTATACAGGAAGTAGCTCTCTTTGTCTGAGGATTTCCTAGTAGTAAGAACATGACTGGCTTCTTTCTGCTTCTCTGATTTCTCAGTTTTCACCCCAATATCTGGCTCTGGGTTTTTTTATTGATAAGACTGTTTAGCAATTTGTCTTACATATACATTTTGGGCTATTGTTTTAGTTAAATTGGATTTATTTAAGTGGAACATGTAAATATAAAATTTAAATATAATCAAAGGGCATAATGGTGATGTACTCGAATCATAATTACATACTCAATTTATCTATTCTAAAATATCAGTGAAAAAGTAGGTTTCTGGGGCTGGAGAAATGGCTCAGAGATTAAGAGCACTGGTTGCTCTTCCAGTGCTAGTTAACCATAGAGGTCTGGAGGTCTGTACAGACAGACAGGAAGTGATAGAGATGGATAGAAAGAGGAAGTGATGAAGTTGGACAGAGAAAAGAAGTAAGATGGCAGAACACAGAAAGGTATATAGGCATGAGTATACAGGAAGTAACTCTCTTTGGAAGCTGAGGAGTTGGTAAGGTGAGGTTGGCTGTGGCTTGTCCTATTCCTCTAATCTCGAAGTTTTCACCCCAATATCTGACTCTGGATTTTTTATTAATAAGACAATTTAGCAATTTGTCTTACAAATACATGTTTCCATTTTTGAGAACTAATAGTTATGTATTTTGTAGAAGCAATTAGAATTGGTTTGAAGTTGGGAGAGGCATATATCTTTTGAGGAGCGTTACCCAGAGTTGTGCCATTTTTATTGCATCATGTTAGGGATTTATGTTGTAAACTTGATTCATACCTGATGGTGCCAATTTAATCATCTGGCTGAAGTAGAATTTGTCATTCTTTCCAATATGAAGCAATTCTTTGTCTACATTCTGTATTCTCTTTGAGAAAACAATTATACTCATATTTAAGTGAGGAGCAGATACCTTCATATCATTGAGAATGGAGCATCATTATGAATATTTTATGATTCTTTTTTTAAAAAAATTAAATTTTACTATGAAAATGTTGCAAATACAAAATCATACCCTGAAATTAACCAGACCCAAAGTCTATAAAACTCAGTAAACACCCATACAATTAGAGCAGCCACATTCCTCTGTCACATTCATGTCCTCTTCTCTAATTATTGTTACATGTACTTGCATATTAATATATAGCATACTGTTTCATGTCCGTGTGTGTGTGTGTGTGTGTGTGTGTGTGTGTGTGTGTGTGACTTAGTCCAATTAGTGTTATCAATATGTAGATGGACATAGGTAGGTCTGACCACTTGGTTATGGACAGCCTATCAGGATACCTGTCCCTTTAAAAAACTGACTCTCTCCTTCTCCAGCCATTTCCTCCCTGTAGATCTTCAACCAGGAGTGGGATTCTATTCCATCAATGCAACTTTATAAAATGCTTTGGTCTAGTACAGGTCTTATGTAGGTAACCACATTGTTAAGAGTTCATGGGTGCAATATTCCTGGTTCTCTAGATTTTACAATCTCTCCACACCACTTCTCTGATGTTCTCTTAGCCTTTTATGTATGGCTTGTGATATCCCATTTGGGGATGGGCTCTCCAAATTCACCAGTTGCAGTTCTTTGTAATAACCCCTCTCTGATGTAAAAAGAATCTTCTTTGATGAGTGATGGAAGCTGCACTTATCTATGGGTACAAGGATGGGTATTTGAAAAGCCATTGTACTTGTAGATAAGTTCTAGTATACTAGGACTATGTAGGCAAGGTATATCCAATAGTACAATAATAGCACTAACACTTAGTGATAAGCAACAATTGTCTATTGGATTTAAGATCTACCCCTAGGAGGGAATGCATTTCAGGCAATACAAACTTAGCCAATAACCTATGCATGATATATTTTCTTTCCTGTTTACTCTATCAATTTACATCAACATTTATGGATAATCACTCTGTATCTTGCAATATGCTGCTTATTTATTTTGTTCTGCAAAGTAGAATTGAACATTTGGGAGCTTTTTACTTAAACTTTTGCCTCTAAAATACCTTAACTGTGCTCTTAAAAACAGTTACAACTTTTAAGCAATGTTCCTTGACACTATAAGAAGCATCAAGTACATTTTTTTTACATTTTGTGATCCAGTTTCAGAAAAATGCCATTGTTCCAAGTACCCCTGGTTCTTTTTAATGGAGAATGGTTTCAGCAATCAAGTATTGCTGTGTAAGTGGGATTCCTGATACTTGGATGCTATTGCTTTTATGTTCTTCCTGCTGCCAAAGTGAGGTAAATGCATAATAAACAAACAAATAAATAAATATTATCTACACACATCTGTGATAAATTTGTGTATGTATATGCACATATCTACCATAAAGTTAGACTTTTCACTCTCTATGTATGGATCTTAATATGGCATCTTAAAACAATATATACATATTAATATGTTTAATATGACATATTATGCTGTTATCTCCAACTATAAAAATATTACTATGTGGCTCTCTCTAATTTCATCATCTTGTTTATTGTCCCTCTTCTATGCTTTGATACTGTGCTAGAGCCATGGTAAGAGAGGAGATATTAAAATATGGGTATTGTGTTCCTCACTGGGATACCAGATTACTACTTTATTTTTTTTTTTCATTTTGCAAAATTAGAGTGTTTTACAGGGATGTAGGAGGCTGAGTCTTGAAGCTCATCTCCATAGAAGATACAAAAGGCTTACAATCTCTACCTACCTCAGCAAAGAGGTTATGGCAAAGAACTGTGACAAACAGAATAGGAATGAATGGCAATGAGAATCCAGCATCTCATGGAAACAAATTCTTTTCCCTTTCAAACAGGGTAATCTTTAACCATCATTTTCCTTCAGCCAGAATTAAATAAATGAACTCTCATATAGAAGACCTTGGATCCTGCTTCTTTCCAACTAGGAAACAATCAGTTAGCTTATCTCACACCATTCCATCTTAAACACTTTCACAAAACCAGGTAATATGAAATACTTCAAATCTAATTTCTTTCTTCTGATCAACATTACTCTGTATAATTTCTTAATTTGTTTTATGGTTCAGACAGCACTCTTATTTGTTGAACAGAAGCTTTCCACTGAAAGCCAGAGATATCGATAGTATATAAACTCAGCCCCTTGTTGTGTACGTTTATCATAATTCTTGTCAAAAACTGGACTATGTTTAAATACACTGTTTATGTGACCAGGGGTTTCTTTTCCATCTTCTTTTTAATTTGGTTTTCATTAAGTATGTCACATAGTGTATTATATCTTTCTGCCCAAGGGACTGAATCCTTTCCTATAATATAACCCCTCTGGAATTTTATTATAATTTTGAAAAAGATAAGTGTTCTGCAAATTTCTGATTAAATCTCAGTTCTTTGGTGTAGCTTTGCCTATTACTTGTGACCCTAATCAGTGTTTTTCCATTGTATAGCATGTTCCCCTAATAGTTACTTACCTCTCCTAAGCAGGGCCAGGGACCTGTTGACATCTGTTTGACAGAAAGAATACCTTTGTTATGGAAGTGCTCTTTGGTAGTTTTCATAAATGTCCTCTTTTCAGAGATACAGGTAATCTATTTAGGGTCTTCACTTTAAGGTCACTGGACAGAACCCAACTCTATGGAGGTACAGTTACCCTGTGTTTAGCTGCCCAAGGCTATTCATACACACAGGTAATCAAATTTCTTCTTCACTGTTCATTCTAGTTTGTGGCTCCAAGAATTAGTGTTTCAGCTAAGTTGATCACAACAGTGACAACTTTACTGCTTATCTTTTGGAACAAGAATTATTTTCCCTGAAAAAATATAAGCTTTTTGAGGTGTTAAAAAAGTCATTGATTTTCTTTTTGTTTGTTTCGTTGGAATTTTTCTTGTGAAAAACTAACTGATGGCCCCCAATCTTTTTATATGTCAGAGCCATAACTGGTTGCCTTAATTTTTTTATTTTAGTGATGTATATGTCCAGATGTTTACCAAGACTCTCAACATAAACATCCATGGCTACTTAGTTTAACAGAGTGCTAATATTTTCATCCATACATTCGGTGTGGGTGACCATTTGTGGCTGATATAGCCAATTAAATTATATACAGTCACTATGTGTGACTACTTCAAGAGTTCACACAGAAGCTAATTTTTTGTTTGTTTGTTTGTTTTTGTTTGTTTTTTGGTATTTTTTTTAGGCTCTGAGATGTTATGTGTTTTAGCAGCTCTCACAAGCACCCAAGTGAAAATTTCAATATATTCAGATTACAGACAGGTGGGCAGAATCCTAAATTAGGTCTCTCTCAAATGTTCTCGACATGCAGGAACACTTGTCTTAGTGCCCATCCCTTTGAGATGAACTTGTCCCATGATGCCATATCTTTTCTTTGATTATATTACATTATGGCACTGGAGATGTTGAAGATATAATTAAGCTTCCAAATCAGTGATTTGGAGTTAATCAAAAGAGAGAAAGGTCAGAAACACTGCAGGTAAGAAGGTTCTTTCTATTGACCTTGAAAAATCAGAGCCCTATTCCAAAGTACATACCTGTGAGACTACCAGTGAGATGAGGATGCTCTCAAAGACTGTGGTAGAGTATTCTTCAGTAAATACCTGCAGAAATTGTGATACTTCAGTACTATGACCATAAGAACCTGAAATATTTGAACAGCTGGAAATGTTGGAAGACAACATTGAGCCTCAAAGGAAAATACATTTCTGGCTGACAGTTGGAATCTAGCCTGGTAAAAATCACTAAGGACATATTTAGGCTAACCCGTATTTGATTTTTGAGCCATGAAAACTGTGATATAATTAGTACATGTTGTTTCACACTTCCATGTGTTATGACATTTTTTTAGTCATTAAAATTAATACAAAAGCTTGGGGGGGGGGACAAAAACACAATACAAAAGGTTTTTAATTTAATCATTAACCCTCCAGGAAACACGGGGTTTAGGATTCATAGACTTGTTCCAATTTTGTTCCTTTAATCATCTTAAAATAAATGCATTGGCTTATGTGGGGAATACATACTCAGGTTTTTTGTTTTGTTTTGTTGTTGTTGTTTTAACCAGCTTCAGTGAGGTATGGTTTTCCTTGTAGACAAGCATTCAAGCATTAGCAGCCCTAAACCCATTATCTTGATATGTGATGAGTTTTGACACTAGTCTGTTGAACTGGGTAATAAATGTTTATGAGATATGTATGTTTTATATGCATTTTAAACTATACTTTTTCCATTTTGTTTTTTTTTCTTTAATTTTTATCGTAAATGAGTGTTTTCATACAGTGTTTTCTGATTATGGTTTCTGCTCCCTCCTCCTCTCAGATCCTACCCACCTTCCCACCCATCTAACTCCATGCCTTCTTTCTTTCTCTCTTTAGAAAATGAACAGTCAAAACAAACAAACAAACAAATTAGAATTTAAAAGTAAAGCACAAAACAAAAACAAAGAAAAATCATACATATACATACACACAAAACCATAAAAGCACAAAATCAGAAATCATAATATATAAGCAAAAGATCAATGAGTTAAAAAATTACCCAAACAAGCGAATATGAAACAAAAAATGTCTGCAAAAATACCAATGAGGTTAATTTGTGTTAGCTATCTTCTGCTGGGCTTAAGGCCTACCCTTAAGTGTGGCTTATATACTCAGACACCATTGGAAAGAATAATTTTTCCTTTGCAAGTGGTTGCTAATTGGAGATAGAATTTTTTTTTATTATTTAACATTTTTCATCTTACATACCAAACATTGTTCCCCTTCCCTCCCCTTCTCCTGCTCCTGCTGCTTCCCCCATCCCAACCCCATCTACTTCTCATAGGTGATAAGATCTCCCTTGGGTATTCAACACAGGCTGGCCTACCAAGTTGGGGCAGGACCAAGCCCTCCCCCCTGCATCAAGGGTGGGTATGGCATCACACTTTAAGAAATGGGCTCTAAAAAAGTCAGTTCATGTACCCAGGATGAATCTTGGTCCCATTGTCAGGGGACCCACAAACAGATCAAGCCACGCAACTGTTACCCTCATTCAGAGGACATAGTAAGGTCCCATGTAGGCTCCACAGCTGTCAGTCCAGAATCCGTGAGCTCCCACTAGCTTGGATCAGCTGTCTCTGTAGTTTTTCCCATCATGGTCTTGACCCTCCCTTGCTCCTATAATCCTTCCTTCCTCTCTTCAACTGAACTCCAGGGTCTTCGCCAAGTGCTTGGCTGCGGGTCTCTGCATCTGCTTCCATCAGTCACTGGATGTAGGTTCTATGATGACAATTAGGGTAGTCACCAATCTGAGTACAGAGGCTAGTTCAAGCATCCTCTCTACCATTGCTATGAGTCTTAGCTGGGGACATCCTTGTGGGCTCCTGGGGATTTCCCTTGCACCAGATTTCTCCCTAACGCCATAATGGCTCATTAAGTCAAGATGTCTCTTTCATTACTCTCCCTCTCTGTCCATCCCCCAACTTGGCCATCTCTAACCCTTATGTCCACCCCATCTCCTCCCTTCTGCTCCTTGTAGCTAGAGTTTTCCTGCCTGGCCCACGGTCAGGATAAATCTCTTTCACCTGCCAGTCCCACAGCTGCTCAGACCCAACCAAGTAAACACAGAGACTTCTATTGCTTACAAACTGTATGGCCGTGGCAGGCTTCTTGCTAATTGTCCGTATAGCTTAAATTAATCCATTTCTATAAATCTATACCTTGCCACATGACTCGTGGCTTACCGGCATCTTTACATGCTGCTTGTCCTGGTGGTGGCTGGCAGTGACTCCCTCCACCTTCCTGTTCTTTTTATTCTCTGTTAGTCCCACCTATACTTCCTGCCTAGCCACTGGCCAATCAGTGTTTTATTAGCAACACATTTGCCGTACAGAACATCCCACAGCAACTCCTTCCCAGTTTACCCAGGTGATCTTAACCCTTTCCCCTTCCTGGGGCAATCCATGTGTGGCCCTCTTACGTCCTCCTCTTTACCTAACTTCTCTGGGGTTGTGAATTGTCACCTGGTTATCCTTTGTTTTGCATCTAATACTCACTTAAGAGAGAGTGGCTGGGTTGGTTGCCCCAGTTCTCTTTAGGTGGCCTGTAGAATATCTTCTCTCATCAAAGAGGCTAGAACTTAGGAGTGAAGGCTCTATGTAGGCACCAGCTTGACTTTTCCATGTTCTATGAGTTATGTGAATGTTGTCCTCAGCAATGGGACCCGCTGTCAGTTTGTGGGGAACAACCCTTTGTCTTAGTAACAGCCTGAGTTGTTTGTGGGTTGCTATGGAGTCTAATTGGGCAACAACTAAATTGAATATAACCCAGTACCACCACTGGAAGCCCTGCCTGTCCACAAGAGATGGCCTGTTGAGATGCCATATCTCCCATTAGACGGAGTCCTCATTAGGATATCTTTCATAGATTCCAGGAAATTTCCACTGTACTAGGTTCACACTCCACCTCCCAAAGGCCCGCAATTCCAGCTGTCTCTCCCTCCACTCTTTCCCTCCATCCAATCTCCCCCACCACCTGATCCCAGTTCCCATTCCCACCCCCCCAAGTATGACCATAGAATCTTTTCTATTTCTCTCTCTCAAAGAGACCCACGCATCACTACTAAGCCCCTTCCCTTTATATAACCTCTCTGCATCTATGGACTACTAAGCCCCTTCCCTTTATATAACCTCTCTGCATCTATGGATTGTAGCTTAATTATCATTTACTTAATAGCTAATATCCACTTATAAGTGAATATATGCCATATTTATCTTTCTGGGTTTGGGGTGGGGTGTGCTAAGGACAAGGTTTATCCTTCATCTTTCTATTGAGTCCCCACAATAATTTACTCCTCTAACTAGGCCTATATAACAGCAATTCCTCTTTATCATGAGTCCCTCAGGAACTATGTCCTACATTAGGTCATAGCCCTCAGGTTCCAATCATCTCTCAGTGACTGGATCTGTGAGTTTGGCATCAAAACTTCAACACATGAGCCTTTTGGGGTTCACTTCATATCCAAACTGTAATACCATATGTTCATTTTTACTTTCCATGCTTAACATTTGAAGATAGGAAATCAGAAACAGAGACAAAGAACTGACTTGAAATGAATATTGTCATAATATTTTTTATTAAGTAGGCAGCCATTTTAGGTGTATCCACAAAATCCCAAATAAGCATTCAGCACTACTTTAAACTGTTTGTTTATAATATTGTTCTTCTGAATATGCTATCTAACTTAATGTTTTCTTTATGTGACTTTTCTCTTGTAACTTAAGACTCCTCAGTTCCCCAAAGGGGACTTGTTGAAATTATTGTCTTAGCTATAATCACTTTCTGCTTCCCAGGGTGAGTCAAATTCCTTCAATATAACCTGTCTGTTTCAAATTATCTTTCCATCCACTTCATGGCAAAGTTTAGTCTGAAATCTTCCTTATGTCCATCACACTTAAAATGCAGACTCTTCACTTGGCTCTCTCCTCTTCTTGCACCACGGCTGACCTCTCCTCTCTCTTGTTAACTGTTTGTTGCACCTGGAGTGCAGGAATTCTTTAGATTCTAGGGGATCCTGTGGGCCTCTCTGGCCTTACCTCTTTTTATTTGTTCACCTTTTGCTGTTTGATTACACTGTGAGCCAGGGTGTCCCCATGTCTGCTACAAACAGTGTCTCATCCCGGTTTTGTGTTTATCTGTGTCATTGTGTCTCCTTGAGCCCTTCTCTGGGAACAGTGATGGAGTCTAAGACAGGCAGTTAAGGTATTTACCACAATCAGCCAGATGTGATTTCTGTTGTTGCCGTATTCCCATTTGCCTCTCGCATACAGTTTGTTTTCTGAGGACCTGAAATTTACGAATTTAGTGATTAGTGTGGATGAGAGACAAGAAAATATTTGTGGATTTAATAAATAAATACTCATGATGCCTTCTTTTTCCTGAAATAATATTTAATTTAAATACCACCCCTTCGTTTTTAGTATAGACAAGCCAATAACATAAAATTCTGATATCATACATTGTCCTGAACTAAAAGACAGTTTCTTGTTCTGAAAATAATTACTGATATATATTTTTCATGTACACCATACATATCTCTGTGTGTATACTTAAGCTGCTCACAATTAAATTCATACTATAGATTTGCACTATTGTTCCTTATATTTCTTTCTCCTTTCACATACAAATAGATTTATAAGAAAATAATTTGGTTAAGTTTGCAACCAGCAAAAGAGTTATTTTTTCAAAGGGAAACTAGGATAAAGTAAGTTCATGGAGAAATATTATATTGAAATTTCCCATAGGCTAACACTGAATTATTGTCCCTACACTTCCCATTATTATGAGTATACTCTATGCTTAATTGTTTGTTTTGGTGACTGCCATTTTAAGGAATCTCCTTTTCCAAAGAAATGATAGCCAAGTGACTTCTTAGATGCATTCTCTGGTAAGGGGCAGTACAGATTAATCAGTCAAGTAAAAGTTTAACTTATAAATGCTTTCTGTCTGAATAAAATATTTGCTATAAAATGAATAAAATTTTCTCACACATCAGAACTCATGGAATTTCCCATTGGAAGATAGACCAGAATAGTTCTCTATACCTTCCTCTTTTGTCATTAATGTCTTACTCAGACATTTGATATTAATTTCCTGTCCAGTTTTATGTAAAGTTGATAAAATAGACATACACATTGTCTCATCCAGTTATATATGATAAAAATATCAGTGCTTTCACTATCAGATGTATGTATGGGGTTTTGTAAGTATTTTTACCTTGGTAACATATCTTTTGAATTGCAATGTGAATTGCAAAGACTATCTCATCAAGTAATCTCACGTGAAAATACAAAGAGCTTCTTTGGATGTCAAAATTAATACAATTAATATAATCATAAAGAATTTATTACACAAATATTGTGATTACTGCTAAAAAATTTTGTAATGATCAGAATGGAATATTTACACATTTATGACTATTCATGTGCATGCCAAGAATAAAGGATTGGAAATGCTATTCATTCAACAATGCAAAAAAAACCCTGCTGAAATAAATTATGCCAGCGCAATAGTGCTATTGTTCTACACTAACAGTAAATGAAATGAGTAACGTACTTCTTGAATATTTATGATGTAAGTTATCCAGTACAATGTAGTGCTCCGATTGGTTTATATTCATTGGCTAACTTAAGCATTACAAATATTAAATGGAACTTATTATTTTCCCACATTTTTTTTTGCCTGAAGAAATAGAAGCAGTACTGCTGTGGGATGTTCTGTATGGCAAATGTATTGCTAATAAAACACTGATTGGCCAGTGGCTAGGCAGGAAGTATAGGCGGGACTAACAGAGAGAATAAAAAGAACAGGAAGGCGGAGAGAGTCACTGCCAGCCACCGCCAGGACAAGCAGCATGTGAAGATGCCGGTAAGCCACGAGCCATGTGGCAAGGTATAGATTTATAGAAATGGATTAATTTAAGCTATAAGGACAATTAGCAAGAAGCCTGCCACGGCCATACAGTTTGTAAGCAATATAAGTCTCTGTGTTTACTTGGTTGGGTCTGAGCAGCTGTGGGACTGGCAGGTGAAAGAGATTTATCCTGACTGTGAGCCAGGCAGGAAAACTCTAGCCACACAATACTACATACAAGGAAGTGTTTCATACCTGAGACACAAGATGGCTAAATTTGGCCTTTTTCTCTCTGGGGTTTAAGAAACTAGCGGCTTCTGACCTTACAGCTGTTTGCTTTATTCAGGAGTACTTAGTATGGCCTGGGATTGCTTTATTTGTTCATTAAATATTCCTGTAAATAAGTAATTCATTGAACAAGGCTCATCAAACTATTTATTATATATCCATTTTCTACTCTTTGTTCTGAGGCGTCATCCTTGAGGCCATGTGTACACATGTCTGGTTAAATAAGTATAATATCTGTTTAACTGTGGAGAGTCTGGTTAATTGATGTTAGTACATAGCAACATAACATAAATTAAAAAAAACAAAAATAATAATTGATAAGATGATCATAAATTGTTTGCTTAGTATTCACAGGTTGGCAAATGTTTCTACAGTTCAATATTTGCCTTAACTATTAAATATATATTTAAATAAATATTAATATATGACATATATTATATGAATGCATTAATATTGCATATATGCATTGTATAAGAATTACCCCCACAGACACAGTATTTGTCTGCTTGATGATTAGGGAGTAGTGCTACTTGGGAGGGATTACGAGGTGTAGCCTTGTTGGAGTAAGTGTGGTCTTATTGGAGGAAGTATGTCACTGGTGGTGGGCTTTGGGGTTTCAAGGGCCCAAGCCAGGCCCAGTGGCTCTCTTTCTTCCAGCGTCCTGCAGATCTAAATGTAGAACTCTCCGCTCCTTCTCCAGCACCATGTTTTCTTGTTTGTTACCATGATTTCCACCACGCTGATGACAGACTAAATATCTAAAACTGTAAGTAAACCTCAATTAAATGCTTTCCATATATATAATCTTGAAAGAGAAGGAGCTTAGGTTCTCAGGAATTTCATTACAGGAATCACTTTGGTAGAATCAAGTATTATAGTTTCCAAACCTTAGCAAAGTCAGCATTTAAACTGGGTTTAGCCCAGGGTTTATTCTTTTGGACACAGCCAAACTTACAACTGCATGTGCAAGTCATTTACTGCTGGATGAAGTCTTCTTGTCTGAGGGTGGGATGCCAAGCTCTGGAGAAGGGGAAGTTGGAAAAACAGTCTGTATCATCCAGTAAGCTTATAAGATCTGTCAAGGGAGGCGGTTGTTGATGCCTCACCACTTTCCAGCTCTTTGCTGTGACTTTCTGTTTTCTCATTGGTTAAAGAAAGCGACAGAGCCATGTTGAATATCAGTGGGAAGTAGCTACCCCAGGTCACTGGGAGAGAGACATGTGGAGAAACTTGACAGCATTACAATAATCCACCAGTTATTAAAAGACAAATCCCCTCCATCCTGGTGGGTTATACAATGGTTATTTCAAAAGGCACATTGATTTAAAAGGAAATTCCAGAAAGAAATCTTTCAATGGTTATGAAGAAAGAATTATATAATAGAAACAACAACAGCAACGAAGTTTAAAGAGGTTCTATAGAATTTTTTTCCCAGAGAATTGCTTTTTAAAGGGCTGGATTTTGTCATAAAAATACTTGGAAGACACCCACATTCCTGTCTTAACATAGCCCTGCAATTTGCATAGTATAGTGCAACTGTGGCACCTTGATTTCTCAGACATCTGGGCAGATGTTGTTCTAGTGTGTAGCATGAATCTTAAAAGGTCTTATTAAATCAAACCTGAGCCAGGTATTGGGGTGAACGCTGGAAAATCAGAGAGACAGAACAGGCCACAACCACCTCACCTTGCCAGTTCCTCAGCTGATCCTGTTTCCTTAGCCTGGAAGCCTCTGAGTTCTCATCCAGAATGAATCTCAGCTGAACTGTTGCTAGAAGCCTGAAAGCTTAACCAGTCAAATACTTAACCAGGCCAAATGTTTCTAGTTTCTGGTCCTCACGCCTTATATACCTTTCTGCTTTCTACCACCACTCCCTGGGATTAAAGGCTCGCTTTCTGGGATTAAAGGCGAGTGTCACCAAGCCTGGCCTGTTTCTAATGTGGCCTTGAACTCACAGAGATCCAGAGGGATTTCTGTCTCTGGAATGCTAGGATTAAAGGCATGTGCTACCACTGCCTATCCTCTATGTTTAATATTGTGGCTGTTCTGTCTCTGACCCCAGATAAGTTTATTAGGGTGCACAATATTTTGGGGAACACAATACCACCACACTAGTGTGTTTATGAGGATGTTTCTGGATAAGGTTAATACCTAGTTGAGTTCATAGGGTGGTTACTAAACTGTGTGGTGAGGATTTTTACAATTATTTGGAGACCTGATTATAACAAAATTGAAATTCTTCTTGTTTCAGTGCTGATTTGACTTATCAGTCTTTTTGGGTTTTCAGCACCTTATATGTATTCCAGCCTTTTATGGGGAGGGATTTCCAGCATTTAATACATATTTAAGACTTCCCAGTCTGTGTAGTTGTGTGAGGTAAGTTCCTTATATTATTTGCCTCCAAGGTATCACCAGCTCTCTATACTTCCTTCTACATCCTATGAGTGCCATTTCTCAGAAAAATCATAATCCAACATGACATATATTATTATGTTTTTATCTCCAGGATAATATGGAATTGAAAATAAAAACCCATTGTTGATTACTTTGAGTTTGTTAATCATGTTTTATAAATCGTGTCTTTACTGACTTTCATTTGCTTAGTTTAGAAATTACAGAGATATGTGTCATTTTTTTCTATTATGGGTAAAGATCTAATTTTAATTTTACCATTTTTCCATTTTGAAGTACTATTACTAGTTGCATGAAATTTTATTTATCTTAAAAACTTATCATTTATATTGAAACCCAGTGCTAGGGCAATTTCCAGGAATCCCCAAGGATGAACCCGGCTTGGACTACTAGAAATAGTGGAGAGAGTGCTTGAAATGAATGGGCTTACCCCAGTGATCAGACTGGTAAGTACCCTAACTGTCATCACAGAGCTTTTCTCCAGTGACTGATGGAAGCAGATGCAGAGATCCATAACCAAACACCAGGCAGAGCTCCAGAAGTCCAGTCAAAGAGAGAGAAGAGGGATTCTATGAGCAAGTGCATCAGGATCATGATGGGGAAACCTGCAGAGATGACCTAATCAAACTAGTGGGAACTCATGAAAGTTGGATCAATGGCTGTGGAGCCTGCATGGGACTGGACTAGGCCCTCTGCATGGTGAGACAATTGTGTAGCTTGATCTACTTGGGGGGCCCCCTGGTGGTAGGATCAGAATCCATCCCTGGTGCGTGAGTGGGCTTTTTGGAACCCACTACCTATGATGGGACACCTTGTGCAGGCTTGAGGCAAGGGGAAGGAAGGGCTTTGTCTTGCCTCTACTGGATGTGCCTCCCCATGGGAGGCCCTTGCTTTCTTGTGGGGAGGACTGGGGGGTAGGTTGGGAGGGAAAGGCTGGGGGTGGAGAGGAGGGAAGAGGGGGATCTTTGATTGGTGTGTAAAATAAATGAAAAAAATTTCTTAATAAAAAAACTCATCATTTAATGTAATATCTTTTTGAAAATGACTGATTTCCTTGATTTCTGTCTTACATCTACTGAGAACTGTGACAACTATTCACAAAGGAAAAAATAGTTTTCTCCAGGAGAATCTCACTGGGTATACAAACCACACTTAAGGGAGAACCCATGCCCAGCAGTAGATGATCAGCCCAAAACGAACTCAGTTGTATTTTTGGAGGTTTTTTTTTTTGTCTCATAATGATTGATTTGATTTTTTTTGTTTTTTGTTTTTACTTTACTTGTCTTTTGCTTATTTATTATGGTTTCTGATTTTGTGTTTTTGTGGATTTTGCGTGTATGTGTGCATGGTGTGTGTGTAACTCTGCATAGTATATGTTTTTTCTCATGCTTTCTATTTGTTTTTTTTTGTGTGTGTGTGTGTGTGTGTGTGTGTGTTTGTCTGTTTTCTGTTTTGCTCTGGTTTGTCTTTTCATTGGACTGTTTGCTTTCTAAAGAAAGAGAGAAAGGAGGTATGGAGTTGGATGGATGGTAGGTAGAGAGGATCTGAGAGGAGATTAGGGAGTGCTAAATGTGATCAGAACATGCTATAGGAAAATCAATTATTTTCAATAAAGCTGTTTTTTTCTAGATGCTGAATTATCTTGAAATCTTGAGAAATTATTCATCAATTTTTGTCTATCAAAATTATAACTATTCTTACATGACTCTGTGAACTTTAATCCACAAAACCCCTTTCCATGTAGCATACGTTAACAACTAGGGAAACCCATATTTCAGTGAAAACATGTTATAAAATACTTGGAATACAATGGAAACGTCAACAGGAAGTATAATTTAAATTTTTTTGTTACCATGGTAAAACTTTGGCTTGACAAACTTTTTATACACAGCTTTGCTTTTTGTGAGTATGGAACATCTCAGGGCAAACAGAAAAGGCAGGTTGTGCTTATTCTAGACATGAATCTCAGAGCACAGCAAGCTTTCACCGAGTGAATATGTCAAAGCCACATTTTTTTTTAAATGATGCTTACTGGAGATCTTGAAAGGAATTTGGTCTGTGAAATAAAAGAATAAAATAAATAATGTTAATAATAATGCTGCATTATTCCATTTAGTTACAAAGTAATTTTGCATCTCCTGTCTCATTTATAAAAAGAAAAATTCCAGGGACAAAACCCAGCACACCTGAAATGGCCACATGGTCACAGATGCCAGGTTCTACTGATGGGCAGATGCACTGAAAAAGGAACAGAGGAGTGTGGTGGTATTGTGTTCCCCAAAACATTGTGTATGCTAATAAACTTATCTGGGGTCAGAGAACAGGACAGCCACAATATTAAACAGAGGTTAGGCAGTGGTAGCACACACCTTTAATCCTAGC
Organism: Peromyscus aztecus; assembly: GCA_902168405.1. Lineage (NCBI taxonomy): Eukaryota > Metazoa > Chordata > Mammalia > Rodentia > Cricetidae > Peromyscus > Peromyscus aztecus. The sequence goes on from CABHPQ010159144.1 coordinate 18,820, forward strand.
ATTCCAGAGACAGAAATCCCTCTGGATCTCTGTGAGTTCAAGGCCACATTGGAAACCGCCAGGCGTGGTGACACACGCCTTTAATCTCAGAAAGCAAGCCTTCAATCCCAGGGAGTGGCAGTAGAAAGCAGAAAGGTATATAAGGCGTGAGGACCAGAAACTAGAGGCATTTGCCCAGGAGAGGCATTTGCCCTGGAGAGGCATTTGGCCTGGAGAAGCATTTGGGCTGGTTAAGCATTCAGGCCTCTAACAGCAGCAGTTCAGCTGAGACCAATTCTGGATTAGGACTCAGAGGCTTCCAGTCTGAGGAAGTAAGACCAGCTGAGGATCCGGCAAGGTGAGATAGCTGTGGCTTATTCTGTCTCTCTGACCATCCAGTGTTCACCCCAATAATTGGCTGAGGTTTGATTTTATTAATAAGACTCTCTAAGATTCATGCTACAGAGGAGTTCTTGTTTTGTGCCAAGGGCACAGAGGACACACACTTGCTGGGTACGAACAGAAGCCTAGCAAACAGCAATGGACAATGGCAAAACCAATTATAGCAGAATGTCAAAAGTAAAATTATAGCTTCTGTCTACATTTTTTCCAAGTACCTCTATTAACTCAAAATTGCAAAAATACCCAGAATTCCAACTAACATTAAAAATAATGCAACTTAGACCTGTGGTGTCTTGGTAAAGTTTTTTTTTTTTTTTTTTTTTTTTTAGCTTTTATACATGCTGCTGCCCTTCCCTGAGATTTATGTTATTAGCAACTAACTACTTCATATGCATTATCAGCTCCTGATTTACCTAATTCACCTAATTCCTGCACTCTCCCTCCAGCTAGATTATAATAAGTACAGGCTGCTGGCTTTTGCTGTTTCTCTTTTAGTATTTGGAGGAGGCACATTTGGGAAGTACTTAGATGAGGTGGTAAGGATACGGCCCCATGATGACATTAGTGGCTTTATGAAAAGAAAGCCTGGAGAGATCAGCCTTGTTCTGTATCTGACCTTTCCTTGCCATGTTGTGATGAAGACCACAAGTGGCCAAGCAGACACCAGTGCCATATTATTGCCCTTCACAGCCTGGGAACTGTGAGTCAAGTAAAGCCCAGGCCTTGTTTTGTGTCTCCAGCACATGAGTAGTTACAGAAAAGAGGCTAAAGCCAGAAGTATCTAAAGATCTCTGGCCACTTTTGTCAGTTTGGGGAAGGAAAGGATTATAAATCACCATCACAAAGCAGTTCAAGATAAAGACCAGATAAGCATGCAGGGTGGTGAGAGGGTGTTGTGCCTCTCAAGATGGATGTTTGCCAGTATGATGAGGAGACACAGAGGGAGAGCACATGAGCAAGCCACGGACACAGACATGAGACTGGGCAGCACCCAGGAAGATCGCTTAGGCCAATAAAGTATGAGGACTACAAGTAGTCGGTTCCTAGGCTGCTGTGACTGCCTAGCACCAGAATGACAAAGGCTTTGGAGAAGCTGCTGAAAGTGAGAATTAGACAAAGCGACGAACCAGAAAAGAGTCGTCATAAAACCCCATGTTCACCCAGAGGTAGTCCAAGTTAGGTCATCATGGAATGCTTGGTTAAGTCCTTTTCTATGCCCAACCTGCATCCAACAGGAAGCATTACTTTCCTTCTAAGAGAAAGATAAAGCAAAGTAGACAAACAGCACATACCTACATCTTGAGAAAGTTGTTTCCTCACTCGAAATTGCTAGATCGTTGGCTCTACACTGGACCAGGAAAATTAAACTATGATGAAGCAGTTTTGGAGCATTCCTAGTTCTAATCCCCAGGTTCCCACCCAAATGAGACTCAGTAGTCATGTATTATTTAAAAGGGGAGCAACAACTGCCACCAGGTGGCACCAAATTGCAGATAGGCTCAGAGGGATTGAGGCATTCAGGCTGTCAGCTTATTGACCAGGCAGAAACACCCCAGGCCTATTATTCATGTAACAGTGTGACCCAGCGTTGTGCAGAAATGAACTTTCAGATTCTCCCCTGTATTTTCAAACAGAAGGGGGGAAAAAGCCTGGAGAAGAAAGATGAATGTGAGATCATTGGATCATTTGATTCTGCTTCCTCACTAATGCTGAGGCAAGATTGGTTTCATAGGAGTAGGGAGTGTAGATTCCTGTCTTTATTAAGTTATTTCTGCAAATGGTATCACAAAACTTTTGAGATGAAAAAGATGGGTAAGAAGTGATGTAAAAGCCACTTTCCTCATTATTTCCTAAGTACTGATTGTGTAAAAATTGGACAGTTAATGGTACTATCAGGAGGAAACACTGGGGATTTTGATATTTGTCTTGTGATATGTTGTTTGGGATTGTATTGTTGGATATTTGCTGAAATAACATTTGTTGTGAAATGTGTAAAATTGCTGGTATTTGTCTGTTGCACAGACAAAAAAAGTGAATGACCTCTACCTACAGATAATTATTAGAAATCTAAAAACTGGCAACCCAAGAGATAAATCTTAATTTTTTTCTTGGTGTTGATTCTGTTTATTACTGTACTGAATTTTAGTATATAAGAAATTAACCTACTTGCATACAAATCTTAATGCTTAATAGTTAAATATGCCGAAATTTTGTTTCATCTGAACCTCTGTGTCTCTGTCTTCTTCATGAAACAGAGTTTAATCTCTACTGGGTGACATAGCTTTCTCATTCTTTTATGATCACACATTTTCTATGACCTGCTAGTAGCTACTACCTTTGACTCTTGCTATAAAATTATCTTTGCCTGTGTAATATACCTCCTAAAAAACCTTATCCCTAGTCTCCATAGTTGTTTTTGTTTCAGAATTACCTTCAGAAGGCTTCTGTGTTGAAGCAAATCTTAATATGCCTAAAGTTGTTCAGCTATGTTTCTAGCAAGTGCTGTGACTTCCTCAATCCATTATTTACTGGGCTTTGGGTGGCTAGACCAGTATTCTAGTTAAGAGTGGGATCTGAGAATTATGTCTGCACCAAGGAATCACTGGTGGAATTCCTTAAAAAAATTTCATCTCCCATAGTTTTAAATTAAACAGTTCTGAGCTAGGACTGAAGCCTCTAATCCTTTTGAGGAAAGTGTAAACATGAGCAGTACAAACCCTTCCTTTGAGCATCTTTAGGAAGGAGTAGATACTTCTTTACATTCTAAGATGTTTTTCAGTTTGTTATTTTATATTTCTAAAGCATGGAGGCCCGTTTGCTGGAATGACCTAACAGTTTTACCCTCTATCCCTATTCTGCTCCACAATTGCTAATTTCTTTGTAATATACTCATTATTAATTAGTGAAAGTTGCCTATGGGATAGAAATGGACATACTGAGAATTTCCGCTACCCTGTCAGATTCTATGTTGGTTCCTGACTTACTATACTTTACAGATATGTGTGCCCAGAGGACAGGTGACATGTATGTCTTATAACCCACATACTAGTAAAGTGCACACCAGAAATTATTTAATGCTTAATAGTTATATTTCTGATTTTCCTAATTTTGTTAGCATTTCAAAATAAATGGAGAAATGGTGGCATAATCAATAGCAAAACCAGGTGTTTCTAAATATTATTCTAAATCTTGTTGGCCATTTTCTGAATCTGTTAATTTTATAACATATAACATAATTTCTATTGGATTTTCTGTAAGAGAATGTTATTTGAATGATTCTTGCCTTCTAATATTTGCTAAAATTTTAAATCTTGGTAGCTTCAGTATCCAAATCTTAATTCCTAGTAGTTTCAGATGCTTAAATTAAAAAAAAAAATGTGTTGTAAATTAAGGGAAATATTTCATTACACATATTAGTTGAGGCAATATGCAAATATGATTTAAATTATATTATCAAAATTCACAAATACTGAAATATACATATTCTGTTCAATGATACTTTTAAACCTTTGCACTTGTATTTGCAACAAAACAATACAGTTTAATAACTTAGAGAGGTGATGAACTCAATCTTGGAGTCACTCTAATCATGTGCTTTGCCCTTTGGGAAACAGCAAGGTCATACATATACTAGGGACATTGCCCTTTGATGAAACCAAACAACAGGACAACAAAGGACCCTGAACCCATCCATATGCAAGATGTGCACCGAAGGCACTGATCCCATGTAAGACTAAGGTTCACTCTGAGAAGGGTCCAGCTAAAATGTTAGGTGCTTTAAGTACTTGGGTGATGAGAAGATTTCCTAGTAAGACATATTTGTATAAATGAAATATTAAGAACATGGAGTTATACTAACATTATTGAAAATGTAATAGATTCTTTCAATTTGTCAGTAACTTCCAACAACTCTAAAGATACATTCTGCATTTATCTAGGAATTTATAGATTAAAAATAAGTCATCAGATGATTTTGATGATTGGTTGAGCTGACAAATGAGACTGGCTTTATAGGTACATAAAGCAGAAGTAAAAACAAAAAGCAAATCGCTTAATATTTCATCAATGACTAATCACACATCGACTAATGATGGGTGCGTGTTCTAAGAAATGTATCATTAGGTCAGTTTTCATGCAGATATCAGTGAGTACACTTACCTAAACTTTAGATTATACACAAACTTATTCTACCATATTCCTGTGTTAATGAAATATATAACTTCTTACATGTGCGCTGTCACTGGTCAAAGCATTTTTTTTTTTTTAATGTGAACTGGTTCATTCTCTTTGTAAGGCTTAAAGAATACTTTCTTATTCTGTCTTAAGCTTTCTGATTTGGGGATTTGTCTATTATTTCTTTCTGTTCTTGGTAGGTCATATATAAATGTACTCTCAGTTTATTTATAAGGAATGTTAACATGGGTGAATCACTTTTGATTTTTGTATATTGGAACACTATGCAGAAGCTTACTACAAATGAATAGCACACTGTACATTTTGCTCAGGACATTATTTAATTGGATTAACTGTTAAACACTAATTATCCAAAGTAAAAGATGTTCTCACCCATGAATCAAAACAATAGTCCAGACACATGACTCCTGTTATGATAGTCAAGAGGAATGATAGTCATTACAGCGACGTTGATATACTTCTCTCTGTATACTTGGTTCACTGTGAATTACTTGTTTATATCCTTCCAGTTTATAAATACTGGATTCTGTTTTATATTTTATAATCATTGTGTTCAGAAACATTGATAACTTTTAGAATTTAGCTTCTTACTATAACAGCTTTTTACTGTAGAGCAAACTATGCAGTTCTATGCAGTGACCCTTGGTGGGATCAGTCAAATGTTCATTAACTAAGATGCACAGGGAGAAATTCTGTTCATCATAACATGGTGATGCACTCTAATAGCTGATATGCTTGTTTCCTTATATGCTGAGAAAGTTCCTTTGTAAATTGCTTTTTTATGTTTTTCTTGATGGAATGCTATCCATTTTTAGGACTAACCTGTAATAGGATGTAGAAATACAAAGAAGTAATAGCATAGACAGCAAAATACAAGCAGGGAAAAGGTGGTCCCGTACTTACTGGTTACATAAACAACTATTACTTATGTGTTTTGGTCAGACATTGCACAGTGTGATGAGCATAAAATGGTGAACAAGACAGTCTGGATGCTTGCATTGCAGTGAGTGGAGACTGATGCCTGTATTGCAAAGGGTGGAGATAGATACAGCAAAAGAATAAATTCAGTAGATTTAGATGACATTAAATTATAAGATATAAGGAATTACTCAACTAAGAGCCTGTTGAGCACAGAACTTATTTGGAAGAACAATGAAGAAATGGACTCTGGAAGGAGATCTTCTGAACTTGAATCAGAATCATAAGATGAAACAAAAGATATAATGGTGAGGACAGGGTATAGAACTAAAGCAAACAGAATAAGGCCCTAAGAATCAGATTCAGTTGCTTAAGGAAATAGTAAAGTTTAGTTTCAGGATGATGAAGGTTGGGATGGAAGAATGATGACTTAGTTTGTAAAAGCAGCTAGTGCTCATCCATAAAAATTCCCAGGACTTTGGATCCCTTTCTAAGTAAAATTATGTAAAGGAAAATACTGGTACCCAAGTATTTTGTGATCCTTTGTGTGTAGATTGGCCTTGGTGTCCTTGTCTTTTGTGAATCATTTTGTAGAGGAATGCCCCACACTTTTGGGATCCGAATTTGTCCACAGTGCAAAGAAATATCAAAAAAAATTAAAGCCCAGATTCACCAGACTATAATTCTCTTTCTCAGATATACATACATACATATATTCACCTACATGCATACATAGAGAGGAAGAGAGGAAGGGAAGGAGGCTGAAAGGGAGGGAGACAGAGATCCTCCATTGAGAAGTCACCCTTCTTTCTCTCTAGTTGCTGTATAGGTCAGGGTGAAGTTACTCTCAATGGGCTTTTATCTGTTTTCATGTCCTTGCTTGGACTTCTGTTTCTGTATCACATTTTCAGGTTCTTCCCCCAGAACGACTACTAATCAGCTTCTCTTGTTTATGGTTATTGCTCAAGTCACTTTCCTTCCAAGTCTCATCTAACATTTGTGTCTCTGGGACTCAACCTTTGACACTGGAAAAATTCAAAGGAAAAGACAAAAACCGTTGCCTTTGGCCAATCGAAAGGGAGTCAGGTTCAGATCCCTGAATCTGGAGAACAGCAGTTGAACATGGGTCAGTCAGTCCTGAGAGATGGGCAAGTGCTGTTCTGAAGCACTGGGTAGTGGTGGCACACGCCTTTAATCCCAGCACTCAGGAGGCAGAGATCCACTAGGATCTCTGTGAGTTCAAAGCCACATTGGAAATAGCCAGACATGGTGACTCACGCCTTTAATCTCAGGAAGTAGTGGCAGAAAGCAGAAAGGTATATAAGGCGTGAAAACCAGGAACTAGACTGGTTAAGCTTTTAGGCTTTTGAGCAACAGTTCAGCTGAGATTCATTCTGGATGAGGACTCAGAAGCTTCCAGTCTGAGGAAACAGGATCAGCTGAGGAACTGGCAAGGTGAGGTAGCTGTGGCTTGTTCTGCTTCTCTGATCTTCCAGTATTCACCCTATTAACTGGCTCCAGGATTGTTTCTATTAATAAGACATTTTAAGATTCATGCTACGCCGGCTGATGTTAAAAATCTCACCGTGCCTGATGTAAGAAGCAAGGATAGTAGAGGCTGGGAGACAGCTAGGAAGAAGTGAGCAGAACAGGCAGGCTATTCCAAAAATCTGAACTGCATGGCAAGATATCCACTGCTTATAACTTTTCTAATCTGAGGTTATTTGCATGGATGATATTGCTATAAATGATGACTCAACGAAGCATAAAAAGAAAACAATAAATTCTATTTCCCTTTGCGAAGCCAGAAGTCAGAAGTAAATTGTTCTTCAGCATTGTTTAGTTTGTGGATTGCCAGAAACCACAGTAACATTTTAGAAATGAATTTCCATTTTGGAGGATGTGCATAAGGTTTTGAACTGAGAAAGTAGCACATCAAAAATGTATGGTTTTGGACTCCAACCAGTTTTGCATTTTCTATTAATTTTCATTCTATTCTTAGAAAAATAATGGGCACTTTCATGGACATATGTCTTTAGTAGAATGTCTTTCCATTGTCCTTCACTTCTAGAAAAGAGATTAAAATTATTTGAGAGTTCCTAGATTGCCTACTTTAAAAATTGAGCTCATTTAATTTTTTTCTGAAGATATATAGAACTAGTTGCAGGGGCAAGAATGTTAATTCACTTTATTTTTTGAGAATAATAATTTACAAGCACTTTAGAACTTTGAGTATAATTGTCTACCTATGATAAATTCACTTCAGAATGCCTTCCTCACCCACAAGGTCAGGACATTAGTGCTCATTGAAAACTGTATATGTTCACAACTTGAAAATTGATCAGAAAACCAATCAGTTGCTTGAACTCAAAGAAAAACATATATTAATAGATGTTCAGCTACCTTTCCTCCTCATTCAGCAACCCAGGAACACCTTTCTCATCAGCTATCATTCTTTCAAAGTAGAAAGATCCTATAATTAATGATGTATGGTCAGGTCAATAGATCAGGGGGCACTTTCCAATGAAATGTTCATTGTTCTGTGTTTCAAAGATGAGAGCCATATTCTGCTGGGAGGCAGATTTTGTATTTGTGAAACCATTTAGTATGAGAAGAGATTGTACTCTGTTCTCTGGGGAGTGGGGAACATGACTGAGCTCAATAAAGTAGGGACTGCCTTCTGGGTGTGTGCTTTAGATTAGATGCTCGAGGTGGGATCACACTCTCTACAGAAATTACATTGTCCATATATATGAACATCTTAGGGTTTTTCTAAAAGACTAAAAAGCACCAGAAAATACACGAAAGAAAAATTATTTGGAACATGGCAAACAAAAGGAAAAAAAGCAGAGAATATGTGTTCCTATGCTAGAAGGAAAGATAAGAACAAGAAACAGTTGTAGATGAATAAAGAGAAAGAAAGATACCAGAAGGAAAGTGGGGAAAAAGGGAAAAAAAAGAAGATGAATGAAGGAGACAAATGATGGTGATTTCTTTCAGACTGGAATTAATTTGATACTCTAATAATATTTTACATGCCTTTGTAAACTGTTTTCATTCTGATATGGATCAACTCATTTAACACTGGAGATAAATGTAAGTGAATGATCCCTTCCACAAGTGAATAGTGGAGTCTTCTAGTAGCCAATAATTGACACTGGGGTTAAGATAAAAGGTCCCTTGAATCCATATAAATTTTGTAGCTTTTAAATGCAGCCTTAGAAGACATAGGAGGTGCAAGCTACTTAGTAAGAGTAGTCCTATCATGAGTTCCAGGTTTCATCCAGAGACCAAGACTCAGAAGAACAAGATAGAGAAGTGATTGGAAAAGATTCTTGGCATCAGCCTCAGGAATCAACAAGCCCATGACCTCCCCCAGAAAACATGAAAGCAGAAAAGAAAAATGTAGAACATGACAGGGGATTAGGAGAGAAAGACCTCTTTTGTTGTGGAGTAGACTATTGAGGAACCAGAAGAAAAACCATATACATACATACATATATATATATATATATATATATATATATATATATATATATATATTTAGTTACTAATTTCTCTTTCCTCTTTTTCCATCTCTTATTGGGCCAAGGTATGCATTGTTTGAGTTAAGTACTATTTCATCACGTTGTTCACTCAAATTTTTTCAGATGTCTCACCTTGCTTTCCAAGAGTTCACTTTGGGTTTCAATTTCTTTTGAAGCTTTTGCTGCTGTAGACAAATTTCTCCAAACACTGACACTTCTGCATTCTTTCCTAATCTGAAATCTCAGTCTCCTTCCCCTCTGCTTAAATGCTTGTGCAACAGATTAGACACGGCAGGCCATAGAGCTTGGACAACCTAAGAAACCAAGCAGCAACTTCTAAAACACTCAGCATAGATCCCGTAGATTCCCCAGGCCTTGATTAATGACTTCCAGCTTCCATATAAACATATGTACATATATTTACATATATGTTTGGTGATGTGGATGGAAGTGGAACCCATCGCCTCACATACAGTCAGCTATTGAGCTATACTTCAGCCAAATTTCCATCTTCAGGATAAGCCACAGGCAGGTAAATATGACTTCTAATCAATCACACAGCATCCTGCCTCATGGGAGCCCATATTTAACTTCTGTACCCCAAAACTCTATTCAAAGCACATTAAGTCTTTAGTCCTCTCCCTCACTCTTTTCCTTTACTTTCTTTTCTTTCCTCCTATAAAGATTTTCTACCTCACTCCCTGAATATTGGTCTCTACAAAGACAAAGTAACAGTAGTCCGATATCCAAGAAAAGGCACTAAATCAATAATAGCCCCTGCTAGTTCTCACAAGTGCTGTTTTATTTTGCTGAGACTATGTGCTTGTCCTCTCATTATTCTTCTTCAAAATTCTTATTTATGGTAAGGTAAGTGGTATCTTTTATTGTCTTTTTTTTTAAAGGAGAGTAATATTTTTATCAGACAGAGAAAACCATGGTTGAAAATGTAACCTGAGGTGAGTCTAGGCTCCTTATGACTTTTTTATCCTTACATGATTTCTGACATATTATAACTTCATCACCAATGATAGAACTGGAACTTCTAACCTTCCATCATTATTAAAATATGTTTACATAATCTTTGGGGAGTAGTAGAGATGATATAGATTTGCTTTTCTCATTTGCAAATCTATTTGACCTTATATAATTCATCTTATTGCTCTGGGTTTAATATTCTAATCTTTTACTAAGACTTACTTTGTCCATGTGTTGTAGATCAATTTCAAGAGTGGCTGAGAATTTTATACACATTTAGATAACAGAAAAATACCTTCCCTCATTAAATTGTATTTAAACACACAAAACATAAAACTTATGCCATTTTAAGTATTAATTTCAGTAGTATGAAGTTCATTTACAGTTTTGTTTAGTCAAATTCAAGAACGCTTTACATTTTGTATGACTAAGTATCTGTCCCATGGAAAAACAACTCATGTTCTCTGGGAATATTTGAAAATTAATTGACAACAAAGAAGAAAATTTTGGTAAGTTTATAACACTCTTACGGGATGAGAAATAGCTTTCCCTTGGTTTCATTGGCCATATCCTTTATATCGACTCTCCCCCTTCTTGCCTCCTCCCTCCCTACTTCACCTTCTTGATATATTATTTCCTACCGAATTAGGCGTTCCAAAACAAGAGCATGTATCCTTCAGATGAAATGTTTGGTGGCTTCCTTGTACTCTGAGACAAGCTGTAGATCTAAAATATGCTCCTGGAACTTGGAAGCTCTGCTGTATCCATCACATAATGTTTGTTTTTATTAGCTGCAATAATCTCATTGATGTCTTAGAACATGGAGAGAGGCCATGATAGCCTCACAATTCTTTTTAGATATGCATGCTGTAAAGATTATATGTCTTGTTCACTTAGAAATATTTTAAAAAATTGAGAAGGTTTTGCATTTCTTGTGAATTCAACTTTTTTTAAAATTTTCTTTGAGAATTTCATACCTGCATACCTTATTTATATCATTTCCACCTCTTCTTCTACACCTGCAACTCCTCCTGAATCTTAAAAGGTCTTATTAATAGAAAACCTGGAGCCAGATATTGGGGTGAAAGCTGAAAGATCAGAGAAGTAAGCCACAGCCAACCTCACCTCGCCAATTCCTCAGCCAATCCTGTTCCCACAAATCCTCAGACTGAAAGCCTCTGAGTCCTCACCCCTGAGGGTCTCAGTTGAATTGCTCTTAGTTCCTGTCTTCTCATACCTTATATGCCATACTCCACCCAGTCATGTCACTTCCTGCGATTAAAGTTATGTGTAATTTCCAAGCAAAGGCATGAGATCTCAAGTGCTGGGATTAGAGGCATGTATCACCACACCTGACTTTGTTCCCAGTGTGGCCTTGAACTCACAGAAATCCAGACTGATCTCTGCCTCCTGAGTGATAGGATTAAAGGTGTGTTCTACCATTGTCTGGCCTGTGTGTCTAATCTAGTGTCTGGCTCTGTCCTCTGATCCCCAGGTAAGTTTATCATGGTACACAATATATTTGGGTACATCATATATGACCACACAATGATATTTTTGATATTTCATGGATGTACCTTTCCTGTTTAAAGTCACTATCTTGTAGCAAATGTCTTAGTCCTCAGGCTCTTGCAATCATTTCATCTTCTGTCCTGTGATTTTTTTTTTCAAATCTACTAAGTTATTTTATGCTTTCCATGATCAGTTGTTCTTTGCATTTTGACCAGTTGAGGATTTCAGTAATGGTCTCTGTCTGCAGCAAAAAGAAGCTATTTCTGTTTGTTTATTTGTTTGTTTGCTTGTTTTGATAGTGACAGACAAAATATCTACAGCTATAAAATGTATAATTAGAATTTGATTTGAAATTATTGTTGTTTAGGAAAGTGGCAATATTAGGTTCTCCTCCAGAGGCATGATTTCACTAGCAGTGGGTAATCAGCTAGGTTTACAGTACTAGGCATTAATCCTCCCCTACTGAGTAGGCCTTAAGTTCAATTGGCTGTGTGTGTGTGTGTGTGTGTGTGTGTGTGTGTGTGTGTGTGTGTGTTTTAATCCCCCAAAATATAAATGCTACTATTGCATTCTTGGGGATATCTCGCTGTGCTGGCCATTGATGTGGTTCATGGGCTTTACAGGAGGGCAGGACTATTGATTGCTTTCCCCTTGGCAGTTTACATAGCCCCTTCAGATCCTATGGAAGTTCGTCCTCTGGGAAGAGGTTTCTGGTTTAATTAGACAATCATATTTCAATATTATCTTTAAAAGAAACACTTCACTATCCCATTATACATTACTATCTGACTCTGAAACAGTTAATAACAGTGTCATAGAATGTTGTAGTAGAGGAAAGAAACAATGTAATCAGTTACTATGCTGAAAACTACCAAACAATAACAAGAACCCCATTATCACTAAATATAATGTGAAATTATTTTGCAACTGTGTAAAGACATAACACTCACTTTTTAGAATTGTAGTTGATTGCAAAAGAAGCCAGTAGTCCTAACTGCATCAATGCAAGTGGTCAGCAGAGGAAACTTTTTTTCTGTAAACAATATCACACTGAATAACAGTTTTAACTTTTTTTTAAGAAATATGACTTTTTTTAAATGTGAGTATCCATGAAGCTAAAGTTTTAACATGTTGGGTAATACTGTTTACACTTTAATTTCTTGCTCCTGAGTGTGAATGAAAGCTCATGAACCCAAACCACACAATACCAGAGCAGTTTGATAAAGTGTAATACTCATAGGCCCAACTTGAGGTGCATTATTATTTTAACCCATGACTTGAAAGACTTTCTTTTGTATAATAAAAGAGAGAAAGAGAAAGAGTGGGTGGAAATATTAATGCTATGCAAATGATGATTTTTCTCTCTCTTTTAACTCTGGAACACTGAATTGGATGAGGCTTAACAACAATCCTAAAATAGACTAGAACATGTGAAAATCCAGTCATTGTTGTCAAGTCTTTTCAGGTCCTTCCCTGTGATTTTCTCATAGTAATGGTCTCTACCCTGAAGTTATTTTGTGCTGCCTGTCAGAGCAATTTAGTATCACGGGATGCAGAGGAACACCAAGAGAGGAGACCATTTACTCTAGGAAACTATCTGTTACTATTTGATTCAGATCCAGAGACTTGGCTGCCAGTCACCATGGTGGTTACACCACATTCAAAGCTATGACAAGTTCCTGGAAAGTAAAGTAAGCTTATTTCATCAAATAAATGAAGCTACTAGACATTCAAAAGCTTTCAAGCTGCAATTTATTTAATAATCATACTAATTAATTATTGACTTTCAAAATATTTAAGAAAGGAACTAGAGGCTATTTGTAGTTAGTTATTACTTCAATTGAAGAATTAAGAAATCTGGATTTATTTGGACAGGGAATAATAATATTTCTGATAATTGTGATTTGACTTTGACAGGTTATTTTAGTGATTTCTTTTACAGTTTGTATAAAATATAAACTCACCTTTTAAAGAATTAGCTCAATTAGGAGCAGAGGTTAGTAAAGTTAAGGACTTAACTTAAACATCCACCATTGAGGAGTTTGGTTTGGGTAAAATAGTTGGTTCAAGTTCTAGTTCAATGTGATAGAAGATTTTTTTCAAAAGTCCTAACTGTCTTAGTTAGGATTTTATTGCTGTGAAGAGATACTATGACCATGGAAACTCTTATAAAGGAAAACATTTAATTAGGGTCAGAGGTTTAGTACATTATCATCATGGTTGTATGCAGATATGCATGATGCTGCAGGAGGAGCTGGGATTTCTACATCTTGATCCACAGGCAACCAGAAGGGACTTTGAGCCACACTAGGCCTGGCTTGAGCTTCTGGTCCATCAAAGCCTGCCCCCTGCAACACACTTCCTCCAAGAAAGCCACACCACTCCAACAAGGCCATACCTCCTAATAGTGCCATTTCCTGTGACCCTATTGGGGCAATTTTCTTTCAAACCACCACATTCCACTCCCTGACCACCACAGGCTTATAAACATATCATAAGGCAGAAATGCACTAAATCCAACTTTAAAAGTCCCCATAGTCTATGAAAGTCTCAACATTATTTAAAAGTCTGAAGTTCAGTCTCTTCTGAGACTCATGCAATCTCTTAAATGTAATTCCATGTAAAATCAAAATCAAAAAGCAGATCATGTACTTCCAACATACAGCAGAATAGAATATACACTATAATTCCAAAGGGGAGCATAGTGAGGAAATACCAGACAAAATCAAGATTGAAAACCAGCTGGGCAAATGTCAAACTCTTCATCTCCATGTCTGATGTCAAATCACTCTTCAGCTCTCCAACTCCTTTCAGTTCTGTTGACTGTAGCACACTGCTTTCTCTTGGGCTGTTTCTACTCCCTGTTAGCAGCTCTCCTTAGCTGGTATCCCATGACTCTGGCATCCAGTGCATTTTAGGATCTTCAAGGCAATCCAGGCTTCACCTTCACAGCTTTATACAATAACGTCTCTGGCCTCCATACAGGGATACACCTGACACATGCCTGATGTCAGAAGTTTTCCTTAGTTGCAGATGGAGATTCCATAACCTCTTCCTTCTATCCTTGATTCTAAAGCCAGAACCACGTGGCCAAAGCTTCCATGTTCTGCTACTTGCTGGGACTGAAACATAGTCCCCTTGTTCAATTACATCTTCATCACATTTCTGTTTTCGATGGTTTCCTTCATGATCTAAGCTTGGCTGTCCTGGAACTCTCTCTCTGTAGACCAAGATGGTCTCAAACTTAGAGAGATCTACCTGCCTCTCCTTCTGGAATGCTGAGATTAAAGGTGGGAACAACCACAGCCATGTCTAAGCTTTCCTTCAATTCCTTTTCATAAGTTGGAAGCTTAGCTGGGTAGGATCCTGCCCTGAGATCACCAGTTCCTTTATTCCGTCTAACTTTAGGCTTTGCTTTAATCTGCTTACCTCCTTGAAGACAGAGTTTAGCGCCATTACACTTACTGTGCCCCTTTTCTCCTTGAACTGTACATTTTGTATTTTTCCTTGCTTAGCTTGCTCCTTTTCATTATAGATCTTCATAAGAGTGAACACTAATAACCACATGACAGAATCAATACTAGGATTTTTTGAAATTTTCTCTGCCAATGCCATTAATCCAAAACCCTTTACTTTTACTTCAGGCAGATGTTTTGGACAAGGGCAAAAAGCAGCCATATTCTTAGCCGAAATATCACAAAATGGTCTCTAGGCCACATACAAATACACTTTTCCTTTAATCTTTTTGAATCAAGTCCTCATGATTCAAATCACCCTCAGTACCTCTGTTTTCCATATTTCTACAAGGATGGCCACTTAAAGAATTCAACTGCTTTACTTTTTTATTGTTAATTAAATTAATAAATTTTTTCATCCCGACTGAAGCTTCCCCTCTCCCATCCTCCCATCCCCTCCTCCCACCTCCCATATACTCCCTCCCTGATCCACCTCTCCTCCACTGCTGTTCAGAAAGTGGCAGGCCTCCCATGAGTGCCAACAATGCATGCTCTATCAAGTTGATACAGGACTAAGCTCTTCTCCCTGTATTAAGACTGGGCAAGGTAACCCAGCATTAGGAACAGGTTCCCAAAAGCTAGCCAAAGCATTATGGACAGGCTATACTTCCACTGCCACAAGTGCTACAAATAAACCAAGCCACACAATCATGACACATATGCAGAGGGCCTAGGTCTGTCACATGCAGACTCTCTAGCCATTGTTCCATAGTTTGTGTACACTTATGAGCAAGCCAGTTGCTTCTGTGGGTTCCCTGGTGATGATCTGGACCCCCCTGTCTCATACAATACTTTCTTCAACAGGATTACTTCATTCCTTCCTTTCTTCAACAGGATTCCCCAGTCTTGGTCTAGTGCTTGGCCGTGGATCTTTGCATCTGGTTCCATCAATTACTGTATGAGGCCACAGTTACCCTGATATCCTAACCACACAAAGACTCTACAAAGAAAGTTACAGACCATTTTCCTTCATGAACATAGATGCAAAAAATACTCAATAAAATACTCACAAATTGAATCCAAGAACACATCAAAAAGATCATTCACCATGATCAAGTGGACTTCATCCCAGAGATGCAGGGATGGTTCAACATATGAAAATCTGTCAATGTAGTCTACCATATACACAAACTGAAAGAGGGGGAAAAAGCACATGATCACCCCATTAAATGCTGAAAAAGCCTTTGAAAAAAATTCAACACTCCT
The DNA here is from genome assembly GCA_902168405.1 of Peromyscus aztecus. Classification (NCBI taxonomy): domain Eukaryota; kingdom Metazoa; phylum Chordata; class Mammalia; order Rodentia; family Cricetidae; genus Peromyscus; species Peromyscus aztecus. Next base: position 35,048 of record CABHPQ010159144.1, read on the forward strand.
TCATGATAAAAGTCTTGGAGAGAACAGAGATACAGGGAACATACCTAAATATAATAAACGTAATATAGAGCAAGCTGACAAAAAATATAAAATTAAATGGAGAGAAACTCAAAGCAATTCCAGTAAAATCAGGGATAAGACAAAGCTGTCCACTGCTGTGGGATGATCCTTCTGTATGCTGTGGATATGTATTACTCTCATTGGATAGTAATAAAACTGTTTGGCCAATAGCAAGACAGGATAAAGTTAGGCAGGACAATCAAAATGAGGATTGGGATGAAGAAAGGTGAAGTTGGAAGAGATACAAGCCAGCTGCCCAAGATACAAGATTCCAGAGAACTGGTAAAGCCAAGGCCATATGTCAATACATAGATGAAAGGAAATGGGTTAATTTAAATGTAAGGGCAAAGAAATAATAAGTCTGAGCTAATGGCTGAGCATTTTGTAATTAATATGTGGTGATATTTTATCTGAATACCTCAATAAAGTTTATCTGATGATCAGTGGAAAAAGCCAGCCACTATAGTAAACATAGAGGTTAGACAATGGTAGCACACACTTTTAATCCTATCACTCAGAAGGCAGAGATCCATCTGGATCTCTGTGAGTTCAAGGCCACACTGGGAACAGAGCCAGGCATGGTGGTACATCCCAGCACTAACCATAAAGGTCTGGAGGTCTGTATAGACAGACAGGAAGTGACAGAGATGGGCAGGAAGAGGAAGTGATATAGCTGGTCAGAGAGAGGAAATGAGCTAGCAGAACAGAAAGGCATAGAGGCATGGGTATATAGGAAGTAGGTCTTTGGGGCTGAGGATCTCCAAGTCGTGAGAACGTGGTTGACTTTATTCTGTTTTTCTGATCTCATGGTTTTTTTTTTTTTTTTTTTTTT
>CABHPQ010159144.1:36039-55846 GCA_902168405.1 Peromyscus aztecus
TTTTTTTTTTTTTTTTTTTTTTTTGGTTTTTCGAGACAGGGTTTCTCTGTGTAGTGATCTCATGGTTTTTAAACACCAATATCTGGTTCTGGGTTTTTTATTAATAAGACTGTTTAGCACTTTGTCTTATATGCTTTTGTGTGTTTATTTGGGACCAGGTGGTCAGGATGAAAAACTCTGCCTCTTATTACAGTCCAGTTCACATCTATTTGATATAGTACTTGGAGTTCTAGCTGGAGTGATAAGACAACAAAAGGAGATAAAGGGGACACAAATTGGAAAGGAAGAAGTCAATGTACCTATATTTGCAGATGATATTATAGTATACATAAGTGACCCCAGAAATTTTAACAGGGAACTCCTACAGTTGATAAACACCTTCAGGCATGTGGCTAGATTTAAGATTAAATTAAAGAAATCTGTAGTCCTTCTATATACAAATGATAAATAGGCTGAGAAAGAAATCAGGGAAACAACACCTTTTATAACAGCCACAAATAATATAAAATATCTTGGGATAACTCTAACGAACAAATGAAAGACCTGTATGACAGGAACTTCAAGTCTTTGAAGAAAGAAATTGGAGAAGATCTCAGAAGATGGAAAGATCTCCCATGCTCATGGATCTGGATCCGTAGGATTAACATAGTAAAAGTGGCCATTGTACCAAAAGCAATCTACAGATTCAATGCGACCTCCTTAAGAATTCCAACATAATTCTTCACAGACCTTGAAAGAACAATACTCAGTTTCACACAGAAAAACAAAAAACCCAGGATAGTTAAAACAATCCTGTACAATAAAGGAATTTCCAGAGGTATCACTGATTTCAAGCTCTACTACAGTTATAGCAATAAAAACAGCATGGTATTTGCACAAAAACAGACAGGTGCATCAGTGGAATTGAATTGAAGACATGATATAAATCTACACACCTATGAACAGCTGATTTTTGACAAATAAGTCAAAATTATATGATGGAAAAAAGAAGACATCTTTAACAAATGGTGCTGGGATAACTGGACGTTGGCATGTAAAAGAATGCAAATAGATCCATATCTATTGCAATGCACAAAAAGCAAGTCCAAGTGGATTAGAGACCTGAACTGCTTTTCAAATCCAAAGTTCCAAAGTCCACATTCTTTAAAACAAAACCATGGTCAGTTGTATCAGAGCCATAACCCATTCTCTGGTACTAACTTCCATGTTAGTTTGGGTTTCTGTGTTGTGAAGAGACACCATGACCATTGCAACTCTTATAAAGGTAAACGTTTAATTGGAACTTGCCTACAGTTCAGAGATTTCATCCTTTATCACTGTTGTGGGAAGCATGGTGGCATTCAGGCAGACATGGTGCTGGAGAAGGGCTGAGACATCTACATCTTGATTTGCAGGCAGCAGGAGAGACTGTGCACCACACTAGGCCTGGCTTGAGCTTCTGAGACCTCAAAGGCCACCCCCCCCCCATACACTTCCTCTAAGGAAGTCACACCTACTCCAGAAGGCCACACCTCCTAATAGGGCCACTCCCTATGAGCCCATGGGGTCATGTTCTTTCAAATGACCACACTAACCCACACCTTCATCTTTTACTATCCACCCTTATGCTGCTCAACTTTGTGCCTTGGAAATACCACAACTATGGCTGATTTTTAAATCACACCTTAACACTTCTTTGTTTCAAATCTCCAATAGTAGTTTCTCTTATACGAGGGTATCCTTATCTCCTTGGCCATCTTATATTCCTGAAATATACTAGAATTTCAAAGAGAATCAGAAACTAAATAAGAAAGCTTGTAAAATGCAACATGAATGTTTACAACTCTTCACAATAGCAAGAACCGAAAGTCAAATCAAAACAGAATGAAATAATTGTTGCTTTGCATGTTGCACAAAATAAAAGTGTTTGTAATCTCCTTTCTAATTTATAAAGCAGTTGTTGTAATAGGAAAAAAAAAGACTCCTCTGTTTCCTCAGGTTGTGTGGCTGAGCCTGAGATTTAAAAAAGATAATGGGCCGATTAACAGGAGAAAGACATCAAAATTCAATTTTGTATTAGTAGTTTTACATACTCTTGGGTGTCTTCATATATAAGGAGTGAAGACAAAACCAGTCTGGTGCAGGGAGGTACCTGGCCTGAGAAAGAACTGAAATGCAGCAGCAAGCAGTAGATACTAGAGACCAGGCAGATTCCAGAAACACTGAACACCATATTTGCAAAGAACCAAGGAACCCTACCACGGGTGCTAGGCAGAACAGATAGTGGAGGGGGAGAATCCCTCTCAGAGGAGCCATAGGAAGAAGAGAGAAGGAGTTTAAGCACAGTTCTACAGGGATACCATCTGGTCTCATGCAAAAACACGCTTTCAAATAGATGACTGTGAAGAGCGCAGCAAGTGACATTGGAGAAAGGACCCTGCACTTCTTTCTTTGCCAAATAGAGTTTTGCTGGGAAATTGTCTCCTAATTTTCTTACAGTCAACTTTTTCAGCCAGGGAGAGCAGAAATTTATATCTCTAAACTCGAGTGGCCTTCCCCTCTCCATTGACTAAAAAAAGTGACTGCCTGAAAATCAGTATGGACCCAGTAACCAGTTGTGACTTGAAGCCCAATCAATGAAGCAAGTCTTCCTTCTAGGAAGCGCAGGCTGTACTGCACAGGGAATCACAGAACACTTAACAGTTGAGAACTGCCACCGTACCTCCCTGAGGAGGAGTGAGACCAGCCATATAGGAATAGAAATGAGGGGAGGTACTGCAAAATCATGCTTGCTCTTGCTTTTCCTCCCCCTAGCACATTCTGCTTTGTACTGACGGCTCACGGCGCTCTGGTACTTCTCATGCCCACAAGTACACTACAGAGGATCTCGGATGTGAAGCAGCTTCTATCAGAGCATTGCTTAGCTCAGTTGGCAGGAGCCATCGGAGGGTGGCTGCAGCCATACTGCTTTAGCAAGCGTGCACACAGAAAACACTGATGGGAATTCAGCTCAGCGGTAGTACTGTAGATCATCACTCCGTAACAGAAAAGGCTTCGGTGGAGGATGAAAGGGTGGGGGATAGTATCTGACTTGGTGAGGAAGAAATGTTGACTAGGATTTTTATTTTTAATTATTCTGCTTGCTATATAATTTGTTTTATTGCATTCCCCTTGTTATTACTTCTTATACTTTCATCTCATATATGGGTACTCTTGAGTCTCTCCTGTTTTCTTTTCCCACCCCTTTCTTTTTATTCATTTGGAATTAAGACTTTAAATTTACCGATAATCTTTAAATTCCTAGTTTTGTCATAGGAATCTTGGATCTTTTATTTTCAAAACTTTTTGGGAGAGTAGTTGCTGCTTTTATTTATTTATTTTTTTCTATGTTTAAATATCTGGTTTTATTTTGATTGCTCCTGTCACTATAGTCTGTTTTCTTCCTGCTAGTGTATAAATGGGTGTTTAAAATGTATTTGTACTCAATAAGAACGTCATCTCATTCCAGAAGAGATGTCCATTTGATATACTATGTGTATTCATGATGCAGAAACACAAGGAGTAATTAAGGTGGTGTGACTCCTGAAAGGATCTAGACTTCTTAACAATAAGTCCAAAGGCCTAGAAGTGCTTGATGTGAATGAAAAAGAGAATGTAAATGTTTAGTTTTTAACATGATCGATGATTCAAAAGATGATGCAATAAACAGTGCAATGAAGTTGGGAAATCAGATTAAGGTTTGGGAAAAGAAATTCATAAATGAGAGACACTGCATTGGGAAAAAACATAAATCTTGGAACTGAAAAGATACATATTAAAAGCAAAGCAAAGGAATCACTACCAGGCTAGACCAAATAGAATAAAGACTATCCATTATGTGAAGCAGTGTTAAGAAATTACCACCTTCTGGTGGCAAAAAAGAAAAACAGAAAAATGATCAGTCATGATACCAGAACTTTAAGGATTCCAGGCTTTGGTGGAGAGGTGGAAGCTGACAAGACTTGGCTTAGATAAAGGAGCTGAGATACAGAGCAGAGTATAGAAAATACAGAGTAGAGTACAGAAAACATCCTATAATAATCACCATTGATGGTTTCTATTCTTACAATGTCAATCGGTCATTCCCTGTAAGATCTGCAAGCTTTCTGATGAGAACCAGGACCCTCATAGTATTTGTTTTCTTTTTTTTTCTTTCATTTTTTTTGTAGTTAAATAATATTGCTCTGAGATCTGACTTTTATTTACATAGCTGCTAATAGAATGCAATGTGATCGAGGTGCTTTGGTTGACTCTCACTTGTAAATACTGACCTCCAGGATGGGAGGATGTTTGTATCATTGCCTAAGTTTGAGCATTTGTATTATTATCTCTATAAAGGAGGTTATTCTACCTTCTTCATTCTCATGAACCACTGAACTCTTAATGATGTAATGTTTTTTGAATGTTCCAAACTCCTTTAAACTCTCTTCACTTCTCTTTGATTTACTCCTGTGTAGGATCTTAATGTCTGTTTTGCTGCTGATGACTTTGATTACAAGCTTTTTTTAAAATTTTTGAGCTTATAATATAACTCCATCATTTCTCTCTCTTTACTCCATCCAAATTCTCCCATACATCCCTTCTTGCTCACTTTCAAATTCATGAACTCTTTTTTCCATTTATTTATATTACATATATATTTAGATATTTAAATAATTACACACATATTTAATATAGTTAAGTATATTAAATATATAATTATTTATATATGTGTAGAATCTGCTTAGTCTGTATGTTTTATATATACAATATATAATGTATACAGCTGTATAATCTTCCATGTGTGTTCACATAAGTTATGGGATCACCGGTTCGTATAATTTTCCCTGGAGAGGACTCTCCAACTTTTTGCATTCCTTATTTACCTTATAGTTTTTTGTGAAGGACTGAGGACTTCTCACCCACCTACTTTGACATGTTTATTATCATTGTCCTTGTCTGGCTCACAGTCATATTGATGAGATTTATTGGTTTAGCTTCTGACACTATTGGGAGACACAATCTCAGCAAACTCCCTGATCTCTTCGTTCTTATAACCCTACCCACCCATCCATTGTTCCCTGACCCTGAGGAGTGAGAGTGTTTTGTAGGTATGCCCATTGGGATCTACACCTCTGCCTTTTGATTGGTTGTGGTTTTCGATAGTGATCTCAGTCTATTGATAAGAGAAGCTTCTTTGATGAGGGGTGAAGGCTACACTTCTCTGTGGGTAAGGACAATTGTTTAGATTGTTGGGGATTGTGCAGGGTTAGTAAAATAGTGGCTGAATGTTCTCTTCCAGGATCTGTGAAGTCAGTATTGCATTTTAAAGTTTAGTGCTCTTTCTCACTCATGTTTCTGTCAGATCTTTAAAAAAAATACTTCAATGTATATGGGAATTTGCTTTGTAGTGTTAAATTCTTTCTTTGGTTTTTTTGAATGTAGTTGAGTTTACTTAAGACTTGAGCATGCAGGTTGAATATGAATGAGTGCAATTATACAGCTCTACCTCTAATCTCTCTCTCTCTTTCTCTCTCTTTCTCTCTCTCTCTCTCTCTCTCTCTCTCTCTCTCTCTCTCTCTCACACACACACACACACACATACACACACACACACACACGCAGAATCCTCAGACCCACGTAGACTCCATAGTTGAAAACATAAAACACTATTTTTAAAGTAATTTAAAAAACTACAGCTGTGATTGGCCATCCTCACTAGACAAGTGACATCAGCAAAGCTTTGTAATAGTGCCACGCTTTCAGTTCAGTTCTGTGATGCTCGCACCATGATTCCAGCCTATTAGTATTTCTGTTGAATCGAACAATGGAATGTAGCCTTATGAAGATTTATGAGCTCAAACTCAGAGAGTTAGTTTTGCTCCACTTTTCTACTTTACTGCAATTTTAAAAAGAGAAAATCCTAAGTGCATTGCCAAACATTAAAGATTGATATCATAACCTTTACTTAAGACATGAGGTTATTTTTAGGCCAGAGATATTTCTGAAATCTACCTGTGGAGCAGGGGTTTGTGGTTTGTTGGTTTCTGTGGTTATAGAAGACCAATAAACAGAATTTTGTATTGACTGAGGAGTGAGTATTTAAAGGTTAAAAACTGAAAGAGGAACACCAGGTAGGATTTACGGAAAACAAATTCAAATGCTACTTAATGAAAGACACATAAGACACAGGGACTCGGATGTTGAAGTATATGAGGTCAATGTGAGAACAAAGTTATTCCTGTGTAAAATTGGTAGGATAATGTTAATATCTGATAAATATGTTTGGGAAAAATAAACATATGATGCAAAGAATATTTACAGTAGTAAAAGAAAGGGCACATAAAAGAATTAGGACCATCAAAACATGTAAAATATACTATAGTATAACTATTACATACACATATTTGTATAACAGAAAAACCATTAAGTAAGATTATTCCACCTAGGAACTGTAGCCATGAGATTGGATTCTCCAGAAGAGCTGTCAGCTAAAGTCGTGCTGGGATCAAGAAAAATGGGCCTTGGCAGTTCGTGTTACTGGAGTTGTATCCATGCCAGTGAGTGTCCACACAATCCAGAAGAGAACTTGACATTGCTGCTGCCGCTGTTGCTGTTATAGCAATGGCGCCCACCACTGCTACTCTTTCTGGGATTACCATTTCATAATTGCTTACTACAGCCAGCACGGTGGAGACCCTGGCAACAAAAGTAGCTGCCACAGTTAGTTAATATTTCATTCTATTGGGCATGATAAATTTAATTCAGTAGTTATATACATCTCGATTGGCTTTGAAAATTATAAATTTATAAACTCAAGTTCTAGTTGCTTTTGGGATACTATCTTACAAGGACTCCAACGTACAGTATGGCTCTTTAAGGAAGGGAATGGCTCAGCTGCCTTTAGCCTACTGGCTATGGGTGAGAAAGGACCTCTGTTGGGGTTTTTTTTTTTTTTGTATCGAACATACAGATTGCAAGCTCAGTGCCACTTTGAGAACTTTGGCAGCAATTAACGATGCAGCTCACACATGACTGAGCCTGTATGATAATGAGTATTCAGAGATGGGTAATTCCTGGGGGGCATCCACCAACCTAAGACAGAGTACCTGTATGGCCTGGGCAGGCATCTCCATGACGGGTAAGGTGATCTGCTGACGTCCCATGCAACCCAAGTCAGAAGCTCATTTTTTAATAAAAGGGGGACCTGTAGGGCCTTGCCCCCCCCCTTTTGGGTAACTGTTGCCTTGCTTGCGGACCTTGACCTTGATATCCTCCCTATGCTAATTCCCTGCCAGGTTCCACCCTCCTGAATGCTTAAGGGAAGTTCCTTGTCTGTATATCCTGAATAATGGTCGTTAATATCATGATATTAATCATATTTGTGGTATTCATAGATTACATTTGCCGTATTCATTCAATTATTTATATATATATATATTATTTTAAATGCCGAATGTCATTATTGAAGGGGGGAGGAGGTCTTAAATACAGGATTACAGCACAATGGGAGGACCCCGGAGGGCAGAAGTTCGCTACTGATGTTTTACAATCTTGAATCTAATCTGTTAACGACCATTATTCAGTTAATGAAAAAAAAGATTATTCCAGCAATTGAAATAGATGAAAAGTACAAGTTACAAGTCAATCAAACAGAAATAAAAATGCAATATACTTGTAGCATGAATCTTAAAGAGTCTTGTTAATAAAATCAAACCTGAGCCAGGTATTGGGGTGAACTGGAAGATCAGAGAACCAGAACAAGCCACAGCTACCTCACCTTGCCGGATCATCAGTTGGTCTTGTTTCCTTAGACTGGAGACCTCTGAGTCCTCATCCCGAATGGGTCTCAGCTGAACTGCTGCTCGAAAGCCTGAAGCTTAACCAGCTAAAAGCTTAACCAGGCCAAATGCTTCTAGTTTCTAGTCCTCACGCCTTAAATACCTTTCTGCTTTCTACCACCACTCCCTGGGATTAAAGGCTGGCTTTCTGGGATTAAAGGCGTGTGTCACCAAGCTTGGCTGTTTCCAATGTGGCCTTGAACTCACAGAGATCCAGAGGGATTTCTATCTCTGGAACTCTAGGATTGAAGGCATGAGTGCCACCATTTTCTAGCCTCTGTATCTAGTGGCTGTCTGTTCTCTGACCCCATATAAATTTATTAGGGTACACAATATTTTGGGGAACCCAATACCACCACATATACCCATTGCGTTTTAATCAGCAGCAATGTGACTTTTTGAAAACACAGCTATTCGACTTCCTCTTCTGTTTCCTCCATATTCGCACCATGATTTATCCTTGTCAAAATTCAATTTTAGGTATATAAGAGTGTATGAAGGTGTCAGATGGAGGTTTGTTTCGCATTTCTCACTGCTTAATAATGGTGAGCATATTTTCATATGCTTATCAGGTATGTGGTTATACTGTTATAAAGCTCTTATTCAAATATTTGACATTATTTTGTTGTGTTCTTGGTCTTCTTATTCTTTATGTTTTATAAATATGAATATTCAGAAAAGGAGCAAAATACTTTTATTGTGTATATCCTTTGTTTTTACAGAAAAGAATAAAAGAGGCAAAAAAGCATAAAAAATTAAATTAACAGATGAAAGAATAAAATCTATATGAAAAGATGGAGAGTTAGAAAATTGCACATTAAACTCTGCAAAAAAAAATCTAAGTAATTTCTAGAGAATTGAATTAAAATACAACAGGATAGGCTGGGCAGCGGCGGTGGCTCACGCCTTTAATCTCAGCACTGGGAAGGCAGAGCCAAGCCAGGTGGATCTCTATGAGTTTGAGGTCAGCCTGGTCTACAGAGTGAGATCCAGAACAGGCACCACAACTACATGGAGAAACCCTGTCTTGAAAAATCAAAACCAAAACCAAAACAACAACAAATAAAAAACCAGGATAAGTTGAACTAAATAAAAAATATAGATAAATTAAATGATAAATTAGAACGTTGAATATGTTTTAGTAGTTTTACTAAGTTAGGCTTGTGAAAATTGGTGATAGCATTACAGATTTAAGAATATAGCAGTGACTAAGTATTTTAATCTTAAGGTTTCAATAAATGTAATTTGGAAGTCCATATATTTTATGCAAAAATAGCTACTATATTATCAATAGCTGAAATGGTATACTATGGATAGAGCAGGCTGTCATTGATTTGCAGAAATTTTCACATTTTGAGCCTGGATCCAATAAATATTTATGCAAGAATGGATAAGTTCCAGTGGTCAGAACTCAGAAAATTCAACTGTATGATGAAAATATTAATATTTGGAACATCATTCTGACTAATGTACTTTTTTAATACTTAAAGGAATTGGAATGAATGAACAGTGTGAGTAATTGAGGTCATTTCTCATATAAATCTAGAAGTCTGCAGCATGCATGCAAGTGTAGATATTCCTTTGAGTTTGCTGCTGTAAGCCAAGAAGTAGTCCCACTAATTACAAGAAGTGAGGGGCATGGTGAAGGAATAATGTGGTGGTTTATGGGATTTATTTATAATTTGGTAAAATCATGAACTAAATGCAGAAACACTCATTCATGGGAATTGTCCAAATGAGGTCTGGTAATTTTTGATATTAAGGATTTAAATGGATAAATTTCAAGAGATTTCTCAGGAAATATCTTGTTTGAAATATATCTCTCAGTAGTCTTCCAGGCAAAGGAAAATAAAGTGTATAATTTTAGTTGAAGCATATTTTTTTAGTTCATCAAATTCTGTTTAAAGAATTAAACCTATAAAATATGTTGATATACTCAGCAGCAAAAGTCCTTAATCAATGCAAACATTCATGCACTTCCTTCTTCTGTGTGTTCAGTCACTACATGGAACAACTTCTGCATTGCAGGCACTGTGCTGGGGTTTTCAATATGCCTATAAATATTGCAGCAATTCACAGATGTTCACAAATATTCTGAGAATGAGGAAAGTCATGTTTAAAGATCTTAAGTTGTAAAATATCAAAATGATAGCAAGTCTAAAAACTGTCTTTCTGAAGGGATATTAAAAATATTTCACTATACCATTCTCTTGTATTTTAAACATACTCTTTAAATCAACTAGTGCTTAATGAGTGTTGAGTATGTGTCACACTCTGTTCTTTGCCCTGAGATTGAGAAAAGCAAGGCAGAGGAACTCTTTCAATGATTTTCACAGTTGAGTGCAGGATACTTACGGATGCCTGTGATTGTTGGCATTTGACTTTGGTACTCACTGGGAAACTGTATTTTAGAAATATAAACTGAGTGCAGAGAAACACCACAAATTACATGAAAGTCCAAAATAGCTTTGGTAAATCATGAGTAGAAGATAAATTTTATAAAACAATTGAGAAAAAATATATAACAAACATGTTTTGTTCCCATTTATTAAGCTCTCAAACAGAGTTTTCATAAATCATTTTGGGATAGGCTTTCTTAGTCTTTTGTTTTCTATAAAGAAAGTTTAGATGAGACTTCTGATGAAATGACTGCAATACAGTGTGAAAGCCTTTTGTAGATAAATAACAAACTTTAGTTTTACTGAGGCTGTAAATTCTAAGCAACAGAACAGTATCTATTTAGAAGACATTTCTAAAACACTAGTTCTGACATATTTCTCTGTACACAAAACCCAAAATTGTAGCACTATTAGTAAATATGATTCTAATTTCCAATTTGTTTTGTATGTAGTGTATGAATGCATGTGGGTATAAGCCAGAGGTTCATCTTCAAGTCCTCTGACATGCTTCACCTTACTTTTGGAGACAAGATCTCTCAATGAACCTCATGCTCATTGAATGATTAGACAGGCCAGTTTGTGGGCTATGGGGATCTGCTGCCTTTGTCCTAGTTGAGAAATAGTAAAAAGCACATGATACCACACACAGCTTTTTATGTGAATGCTGAGAATTCAGACTTCAATCTTCATGTACATAACAGGCACTTTACTGAAGGAGCACTCTCCACCGCCCCTACATTTCTTACATTTATATTCACTTCTCTAGCCATAAAAAATAAAACTCAGTCTCTCTTTTTTTGACTATATTGATTTAATGTTAATATTTAATTTAATCAAAGTTAATGAAAAAAATTGTTCTTCTGTTTATTTGTTGAAGACTTTCTTAGCCTCACAGAACCAACAACCAATTGCATCTGATTGCTATGCCACGTAAGCTATGGAAAATCATTAAAGGAAAATGTAACAATTTTAAGTGACAATAAGACAAACCTTGTGAAGGCAAAGTGACACAGGAGTAAGAGGATGATGGACATTCTGTTCACATCATTAGTATGTGTTGAAAACAGTGATGTCCTAGAAAATGTAATAGGATCACTGTTTTTTTTAATAGGAAAAGGCTGACTAGTGTTATCATTCCATGTTATCCTAAGACAACTGACTTATGTGGTACACTATCAGATGTTCAAGAAACATGGAATTGAAATTGTGACACTTCCTAGATTTAGCTAAGGAATAATTTCACATAGTACTGTGCATACAGCAATGGCAACATAAAAAGAACTTGTTGTTAAAATGTGTAGCTTATTTGTTATAATCTTTTAAAAACTTAACTAAACATGTATGACTTGAGAGCATAAGTACTGTTTTCACTGTGATTGCTCTGAAGAGTCTCCCAATAGTCCCTTATAAGAAGATGCTGAGATTGGTGTGCATGCCACAGAGGCTGGGATGTGGGTAGGGATTTAGAGAATAATTACACTGAAACCTAGTTCACTTGTTTTCTTTCTTCCATGTAACAAAATACTTTGGATGATTTGGAAAGGTAAGCCATTTATTTGGCTTGTGATGGATGCTGAGACATGGGGAACATGGCAGTGATACCAGGCAGAGAATCGCATCCTGAGTCATAGCAGGCAGGAAGATCAAGTTAGAGAGAAACCATGAGGTATATGATAGACTCACAATACAATGCAGAATTCTGAAAATCAATCACTCTCATAATACCAATCTTTATCCAGGCATATGGGTGGACTTGATTCCCCACCTTCAATAATGCTGCACTGAGGATAGGGTTTCCATATGTGTGCTGGGAAAATGGGTCCAAATATCCATTGCTTCAGGCTAAAACAAAGATGATGGTGGTTTTATTCTTAATTAAATTAAAAAATAACAACCAAATAAAATATTCCTGGAAAAATGGTTTGAAAAATGTTTTAAGTCTTTTGAAAATATGCAGAATCTTTTGGTAGTCAAGGCATTTCAGTTGGAATAATGGATGTGATGAACATGCAGAGGTTGGAAGGCTGATATATTTCATCCAGACAATGGGACATTTTTCACCATCGTGGAAATTTCACCATAATCAGCAGCTTACACTAGCAGTTACTCTAAAATGTTTTGTCCACTGCTGAAAGCACACAAAGAAATATTTACTCTTAAATGAAAATTGAAGCTTTGGAAATGATTTTTAATACTTATACTAGAAAAAAATTAATCAAAATTACTTTTCTGGAAAAGTTTTCAGATTTTCCTGGAAGCTTTAGAAACATTCTCAGGGGGCTTGGATCCCTCTCAATAATAGCTTTATATTGCTTTTTTTAATTTTTTATGGTTAGAGATTATAATATAATTACATTTTACCCTCTTCCTGTCTTCCTTCCAACCCTTCATGTCCCCTGGCTCTCAAATTCATGTCCTATTTTTCATTAGTTGTTATCTCTCTCTCTCTCTCTCTCTCTCTCTCTCTCTCTCTGTCTCTCTCCATCTATCTGTCTTCTATCTACACACATACACTCACACTGTTAAATACATCAATACAACAAGCTCACTGCTCAGTCTGCATGCCACTTTCATATATGTTTGCAAGGTTGACCATTTGGTACTTGATAATCAATTGTTGTGCTCTTCCACAATTGTAGAAAACTATTTGTCCTGCTCTCAGCATTCTTTAGTTCCTTGTACTTTTTTCACTAGGGTGGAGCTCTTGTTAGCTACCACCCTCACCCTCACCAGTTCTGGTTAGCCTGTCCACTGCCATTTTCCAAGGTCAGTCCAGATATTCACTCCAATACAAATGGGATCTAAAGTGATCTTAATTGAAATCATGCTTACTACTAAAATGTAGTATCATAATTTTAGTAATAGAGATATCACTGAGTGTTATATTGACTATTACCATGTAGTAGAAATTATAAATAGATTCTATGATAGAACATTAGGGAAATTTTTACTTACTTATTTAATGTACTGTTTCTGGGACTGATCACTAAGTATTGGATAACCATTCAGATAGCTCATTCCTGGTGAAAACTAATTCTCTTCTCAGCAGCTGTTGATTTCCTATACCTTTTCAAATAGAAATAGGGTCTCATGAGATTTCCCCAATCCACAGCGAGGTGCCCACTGGTATTGAAATTGTTCAAGTCTTGTTTTGGTAGTCACATTGTTGGAATTTCATGGTTTAACATCCTCTTTACATATATGCCATAAATGGATGGCACATTGTTGCTCCATAGATACTTCCCCTGGAGTGTCCACTGCTACTCTCTTCACAATAGCTAGGGAATTCAATCAGCATAGATTTGTATCAGTGAACAAATGAGTAACAAAAACATAGTACATATACATAATGGAATATTATTCAGTTGTAATGAACAATGGAATTATGGAATTTTAAGGTAAATTGATGGAACTGGATAACATTACAACAATTGAGGTAACCCAGATCCAGAAAAACAAATGCCACTTTTTCTCTCTTATAGGTAAATTCTAGTTTTGCATCTTTAGACAGGTCTCTTTAACTTGGAATTCCTGTAGAAGACAGGAAGCTGGATGGCCACATGAGGGATGCTTTGAGAAAGAAGAGTTAGTAGAACACATGTGATATGAAACATATACATACGGGCAACACTGAAGGGACTCCTTAGGTTCAATGTCTATGTTGTTTATTTATATGTACATGTGAGCAACAATGGTCAAAGAAGAGGAAGCAGTGAATTTGGGAGCATTGACAGGCACGGGAGGGGTTGGAGGGAAGAGACGAAGGAGAAAAATGATGGAATTATATTTTGATTAAACTTGAAAAATTCTGTAATGAATAAAAAACAAGCCACTTCATGTCCATTCAAACACCATAAGGAGAATCCAAACAAATATTACTGAAAACATATCCACAAGTCTTCATTATTTGGCATAGATTTTTAAAAAATAAGTGACTGTGCTTTAGTTCAAATGTAAAAGTTTAACCATCAAAAGAGGTGTGATATTTAACTTTAAAAACCTGCACCTTTTCACAAAGCTAGCACAGCCTGAAAGCTTTTCTCTAAATCACTGTGCCATTGTTTCCAGAAAGTCTGGCCTGTGGTAATTAGGTTTGCTTCTCTTTGTGAAATCCATTGAGAACAGCTCAGTGGATAATGAATGTGAATCAGAAAATCTTCAGCACATTCATTTTTAAGCGGTCCTCCACAATGACTTCTGTTTCTGCCTTCATCTACACTAAGCAGGAACAGTACAAGTCCAGATGCCTGATCTGACTCTCCTTTGTGGGAAGATGTGAATTCAGTTCTGGTAGGTTGTTTTAGTATGTCAGTTTCTATTCATGATAGGCACACACTGATGTTTCCTCTTTATTAGTTGAAAATTAAATCTCTGAATGGAGAAGAGCCGGAAATCAAGTTGGAAAAAATTGTTAGAAATATAACCTCTTGTAATTATTCATATCTGAATGACATTTGGAGATTAATCAGTATGGAAGTGCTTCAAAAAAAGCAAAACTGGAGAGTGGAGTGATTTAGGTGGCACAATTTCTGCCATAAAATAATAATAATTTTATTTAGTGGCTTAGTGAGGAAAAAAAAAGATGGGCAAAGATAATTTTAAAGAACTCAGTAGTTATTATCTCAAAGAACTCGAAGGATTTCCTTTGAATCGTTCATGAAAAACTAATAAGACAATTATTTGCGATGCAAGTGGGATGATTCAGCAATTTTGCTGCAATTTATTAGTCAGTACCATTAAATAGCTAGTTACTTATTTATGGCTTGTGGTTATTTAATGCAAAACACTTTTAGAAATAAATCTTATAAAAATATAAAGACATAAAATAAATTTAATGATGTGTATGACTTTTGAAAGGGATGGCAACATTAAGTACTCAGGTAGTATGTCTAATCTGTTGCCTAATTTTTCAGAATGTTTAAATTATGCTATTTATTTTCTAAATTGGGCCATCTTTTTCCTTCTTGCCTCCATATTGACAAGGAAACACACCAGTGGCAATCATTTTATGTGGTAGCAGCTGGTCCTAGTCCAGAACTTAGAGCTAAACCAGTGAAACAAGCCTGTCATTTATGGTAGCTGCTAAACCCAAGAGGTCCACTTGTTAGCTTGGCATACAATTACTATTACTTTGAGTTGTAATCTTTGTGTCTGGAAAGCTGTTGTCAATAGATGCACATAAGAGATGAGTCTTAGGGAATGGCTGCTAATGAATCTTTAGTCATAGACTTTCTTGGACGGTAGATTGGTAAACCAAGAGGAAAATACTGAAGAATAAAGGCAAATACCTATTCTTGTGTTATATGGGATCTCTACTAAATACAAGAGTCAAATATGGTATTTGGAATAAGGAATTTTCTCTCACACTTCAGTTAGTAATTGTGACTTAGAAAATATATGCAGAACCAAGAGAGCTGTGTTCTTAGGAAGAAAACTTTCAAGTTTAAAGAATTTTAAAAATTATGGAGTATTTTTAAAGATATTACAGAGTTCCTGTGTATCACCTGCTCATAGATCTGTGTTTTATCAGACATATTTTACAAATATTTTTAAATTATTATTTTGAAAACTATCAGGTGTGTTACGACAGGAGAAATAGTTCTATCCAAATATTAATGGGGTGAACTAGAGATAGTGTTAAACCTTAGAACTTGACCATGAAATTTAGGCATTGACCATGAAATTTCAAGACTGTTAACACAACATTATTTTACAATGTTGCAAGTTGGGGATTGCTAATAGTTCTTTCTATAACAGAAACATCCCTGGTCTGAGATAATAAGTGGGAGATTTATGAAGATTCTCAAATGGAAGTCACCAAGATTAAAGCAGTGCATGATCCTAGCAAAAAATTCACAAGGTCAAGATCAGTTTAGGTTTAAATAGCAGGTTTGAGACCAGCCTGGGGTATGCAGTACAGTGTTAATTAGTCTTCAATATGTAGGATTCTTTATTAAGTAGATATTGATAGATTTATAGATGTGATACAAAGGCACAATTCTATAAATCAGGAAGCTTTTGTTGTTATAAAATGACAATGTCTTCGAATGCTAAGTTATGTTTCAGATTTCTTAGTTGCAGAGTACTCTGAATTATTTTGGATACTTTTGGTTGCAATACAAACAATATATTCCTTTAAAAATGGAAATTGAAATTTAATATAACCCAGTGTAGAACAAAGAAATGTAATCAATAATTGTTCTTTATAGTGTGTTTTGTAAACTAATGTTGAACCTGTAATTCTGAACACAATATTTGGAAAATGATTTCACAGTTTAATTTTATACACTAGACTGGTGCATTAATGAATGTATCTTAGAAATGAATATAAATTCATCATCATGAAAGACCTGATAGATTTCTGACAAAGCTATGACAGCTGAATTAATGTGTATAAAGTATTAGTATTGATGATAAACATTAATAAATACTGCAGGCAGTTGAATTAAGAGTGATGTAAAACAATTTTTGCTTCCTTGCAAAATCCATGCAACAAGGCATAGATACCACTTATTTATGACTAAAAGAGGCACTTCATTTTAAAGCAGAACACCATCTATTGGAAGATTCTTATAGAGATTCTATATATGTTACGTGTAATTTAGACAAACCACAACCATAAGAAATAATATTCCTTTCATTGGATACTTAAAAAAATAGTAGTATGAGGGTTAGAAGTTTATATTCATAAGTATTATCTTTAAAAATAAACTGAGTATTCCTAAAGGAGCTAGCATTTATGAAATATTATACTCACTAGTTTTCACTACACTTTCTACTAGTGCATCATTAATAATGTATGCAATGCCATAAATGGCTGATTCAATCAGGGCCTACATTGTGTATTGTTTTTTTAGTTGTTTCAAAGAAAAAGGCATTTTGGACTTTTCAAATATTATTTTTGTGATAAATGATAGGAGGATGGGAAGTCTGCTGTAAAATGTGCCTCCCAGGTATGACAGGGAAGCTTCACACATGAAATATCAACAATATGTCTGCCTAAACAAGAATTGAATAGTCCTAACAGTAGTTGACAGTGGATGGAATAAATCGCACAGGGCCCATCCCTACATGGATAGCTACAAGCTATTAACAACTTTAGAATAAATGAAAATTAGCCTTCCCTAAGGATGATCATCTTGATTGGTTATCCAATACCAAATAGTCAGCCGTAGAGTATATATACGCACAGGCAACACTGAAGTAACTCAGTGGGTTGTAAATATGTTTAACCATTTATATGTATTCATAACAATAGTGGGTAATAAAGAGGCTGTGATTTGGGGAGAGAGGGAGAGGTGGATTTGAGTCAGGTCGAAGGGAGAGAGGAAAAGTATAAATGATTTAATTATATATAAAAAGTTGTTTTTAAATGTGTCTCCCACTTTTCTTATTCCTTTAACAATTATGAAATATCACAAGAAGCTACATAGCTCAAACACATGATTCTAAACTTCTGAATCTTCTAGATAGAGGTAAGAAGAAACTCTTTAGGTTTTTTTAATGCATAAATATCATGCTGCAACAATTATCACAAAACAAAAGAAAAAATATAAACACAAGAAAGGGATGTGTAGGAAGGAGTAGAAGTTGACAAATGCGGCAGAGTGCTAAGAAAGGTTGGAGCGGAGGGATCTAGAAAAAATCCTCCTGAATGAGGCAACCCAAACTCAGAAAGACAAACATGGTATGTACCCAGTCATAGGAGAATACTAGTTGTGGAACAAGGATGACTGGACAGCTACTCACAACACCAGGGAGGCTACCTGGATAGCAGGACCCCAGGAGAGACACGGGGATCGCCCAATGACCGAGAAATGGATGAGATCTACATGAACTGTCTGGACATGAGTGGGGGTGGTGAGGGGCGGGGGGCGAGGGAATGAGAACTTGGGGGAGCGGGAGGTCCCGACTGGATCAAGAACAGAGAGGGAACACAAGGAATGTTCGTGAGAGATGAAGATCACATGAGAATAAGAAGAAGCAGAGTGATGGAGAGGCCCACAAAAATCCACGGAGATGCCCCCACAATAGACTGCTGGCAATGGTCGAGGGGTAGCCCGATCAGACCTACCCTGGTGATAGGATGGCCAAACACCCTAATTGTCGTGCTAGAGGCCCCATCCAGTGACTGAGGGAGCTGGATGCAGATATCCACGGTCAGGCCCTGGGTGGAGCTCCGGGAGTCCAGTAGGCAAGAAGGAGGAGGGTTTGTGTGAGCGGGAGTTGTTGGGACCGGAGATGGATGGAATACAGGGACAAGTGGCCAGACAAATGGAAACACATGAACTGTGAACCAATGGCTGAGGGGCCCCCAACTGGATCAGGCCCTCGGAATGGGTGAGACAGTTGATTGGCTTGATCTGTTTGGGAGGCATACAGGCGGTTGGACCGGGTCCTGTGCTCAGTGCATGAGTTGGCTGTTTGAAACCTGGGGCTTGGTAGAGACCCTTGGCTCAGCCTGGGAGGAGGGGGCTAGGCCTGCCTGGGCTGAGTCCACCGGGTCGATCTCAATCCTCAGGGGAGTCTTTGCCTTGGAGGAGATGGAAATGGGGGGTGGGGGGGAGCGGGAGGAGGGAGAACGGGGGATCTATGACTGATATGTAAAGTTGAATTATGTTGTAAAATAAAATAAAATAAATTATAAATAAATAAATAAATAAATAAATAAATAAATAAATAAATAAGGCATGCCTGAAGATCAAGGGAAAAAAGGCCAGCCATTTTTAAGTAAACACAGAAGTCAGGCAGTGGTAGCACACGCCCTTAATCCGATCCCATGTCAGGCAGAGTCCCAGTGTGTTCAAGGACACACTAGGGAACCGCCAAGTGTAGTGAGACACGCCTTTAATCCCGGGACCAACCATAGAGACCTGGAGGTCTGTGCAGACAGGCGGTGACAAGGAAGTGAGGTAGCTGGGCTAAGAGCCAATGAGAGGGCAGAACATTAAGGCAATCAAAACCTAGGCAATAAAAACCTAGGTAGACACGAAGTCAGAGCATTTTGGAAGGTGCAGAGCTGGTGAGGTAAGGTAGCTGGTATCTCCCAGTATTTCCCTGATCTCTAAGGCTCTCACCCCTATATTTGGCTCAGTGTTTCTTAATTAATAAGACCGTTTAGAAATTCGTTTACAGGGCCAGGTGTGACTCTAAGCTCCTGGACAGTGTCTTCTCTGGCTCCTCTGAAGCTTTTATAACCCGTTACTACTCACCAAGTTGGTCTCAAACTCAGAGATCCTCCTGCCTCTGCCTCCCGAGTGCTGGGATTAAAGGCGTGTGCCTCTGTTGGGGGATCTACTTTGTCCCGGGCCTGCTTTCCGGTGTGGGCTGGTTTTTGAAGCCCATTTCTGAGGTCCAGGGGTGTGTGTGTGTGTGTGTTTGTGTCGGGGCTGCAGACATGGCGTCCTCTACAGCGGCCGGGAAACAGAGGATTCCCAAAGTGGCCAAGGTGAAAAACAAAGCGCCAGCTGAGGTACAGCTAACTGCAGAGCAGCTCTTAAGAGAGGCTAAAGAGAGAGAACTCGAGCTCCTTCCACCCCGGCCTCAGCAGAAGATCACAGATGAAGAGGA
>CABHPQ010159145.1:4168-48844 GCA_902168405.1 Peromyscus aztecus
ACACACACACACACACACACACACACACACACACACACACACGGGTAGGGGGGAATTAAAATTAAAAATTGAAGATATGGCAAGTGTATTATTTGACCTGAACATTCAGCATGAACCAGCATGAGAGTCCTGAACTCAGACTCAAAACCCAACATAGATGAAGTAAAAATTTTAATCAATTGCTGTTTCACTGAAACAACTCTAAGCCATTCTATTGGGAAAATAGGTCAGAAATATAAGTGTTGATGATGAGGAGAGGCAGTTTGTTTGTTTTGCTTTCAAGCTGGTGTCACGTAGCCTAGGCTGACCTCAGTCTTGCTATGTACCCTAGGATGACCTTGAACTTCTGATCATCCTATATCTCTCTCCTAAGTGTTGGGGTTACAGAAGTATTTCACCACACAGAATTCATGCGGTTCTGTGAATTCATCCAAGGTATTCACACATGCCATGTAAGAATTCTAAGCAGTCTACCACATGAACCACATCCCAAGACCCAGAAAATGCACTTCCTTTGTAGTCTGTCTTGACCAGCCTTACATTTAAATCTGAATTTCTGCTTTCCTATTCCAGTCCATCTCTCTGTATTCATCTTCTTCCCTGCTCTCTAAGTAACCTCTCCCTGCAGCCCTCACTGATCTCAACTTGCTTGTTTTGTTCCATTTATTTTTGTTGCCCTAATTGTTTTGTTTTCCATAGAGAAAACTATGGAAAATCAACTGAGAGAGATCAAACCCAGTAGATAGCATGGGTTGCAGAAGCCTACCCTCTATATCAAACAACCTGAAACATATCAACAAGGACTTAGAACTCTGAGTTAAATGCTACTTTCAACTACCACATGGTTGCATTACTGTAGAGGACTCAGTTTACCTTTCTATGTGATGTTGCTATCAGCTGTGACATAAGAGTGAGAACTTGTATCTTTAGTAACTTGGTTGTCTAGGGGGTGTTTGAGTTCCTCTATATATAACTCTTAAACCAGACACAACACAGGAGCAATGCACTGTAAGATTTCTGCTTGTTGTCACCTCATTTTGTTTTTTGGGAACTCGTTAATGCTGTCTTAAGCATTAACTGGGCTTCTTGAAGTTCACAGTGTCTCCCTGCAGAAGAATTGGAGTGTAGCAGAGAAGCAAAGTCATCTTGTTTTGGATCTACAGGGAAACATGGACAGCTTATAAACTAAAAACTTATGGCTGGCAGTAAGTCTGAGTTACAGTTAGGTATAACAGGCCCCTGCATCATTATCTGACTGTGCATAGCCTTCCTACAATATACAGGTCCAGCACCTTTCTTTACCCCAAAAGACACTTTCTGCCCCAGTATGAATGGAATGTCTCTGTGCCCTCCCAGTGACATATACTGAGATTTTGATTCTAACATCTTCTAAGTGTTCCAGGCTTGAGTGAGGGCTTATAAGTAGAATTGATGTCCTGAAAATGACCCCTAGAAAGCTGTTTTATTTTGATTTCTACTGTGATATGAAGCAATAAGTACACAGGAGGGACAAACCTGAAGAGCCCTCAGGAGATGATTCTCCATTACTCACCCCCTCCCCAATTACTCACAGCTACTTTTGTCTCAGACTCCAACTTTGAGCACTAAGAGGATTTCTGTTGTTCATGGACCACTTTCTTTTTAGTGCTCAGATACAGGAGCCCAGATTGAGCAAAGAAGCAATCTTAGACATTCAAATATCACATACAATGTCCAAAGACCCTGTTCTTATACAGTAGCTGTGTTACATCCAAATGTGAAAACCAGAAACTTGATATTTATTATTTATTGACTATTCTTAAACTGCTTTTATTTATTTGTGTGCGTGTGTGTGTGTGTGTGTGTGTGTGTGTGTGTGTGTGTGTGTGTGCAGGTGTTTGTGAGACAGAGAGAGAGAGAGAAAGAGAGGGAGTGAGAGCAGAAGGGAAGAGAAGACGGGAGACAGAGATGAAGTGTGTATATTAATACCACAGTGGACAGATGGAGGTCATAGGACAATTTTATGGAGTCCATTCTCTCTTTTCATCTTTATGTGAGCTCCAGTCTCTTATTGATGATAATGAGAAATAAGTATAGCAGGCCAAAACTAGGACAGCACACAAGGTTTCTGAAAGTCAAATATTCTCAGTGTGGGAATAACTTATTCTTGTATGAGTGGTTCTGCTCTCCCCTGTACTACTATATGCAATTGCATTAGAAGAAGGTCAACGAAAACTCGGTGGTACTTGTGGCTAACCAAATACTTTTGATAATTGTGTTGCTAACTAAAATTAATTTTTTTTATTTTTGAGATTAAAATATAATTATACTATTCCAACTTTCCCTTTCTTAACTCCAAACCCTCTCACATTATCCCTTGTTCTCTTTCAAACTCAAGGTCTCTATTTTCATCAATTGTTATTACATTCATATATATATATTCTTAAATACAACCTGCTCAGCCTATTTAATGTTACTTGTGTGTGTGTTTTCAGGACTGACATATTTTGTATTGGATAAGCAATTGGAAGTGCTCTATCCTGGAAAGAATTTTTTTTCCAGCTCTCAGCATTCCTTAGTTGCCTGTAGTTCTTTGTATAAGTAGAGGCCTGGTGGGATTTCCCCATTAACAACCAGCATGTCTAATGATGCCATCCTAGTTCAACTCATTTTTATCAAATATTTTTGAAATGCATTCTATCTTATTTAAAAATTTTTTATTCATTTTACATACCAACCACAGATCCCCCTCTCATCCCTCCTCCTTCTCCCCCAACCCCCACCTTACTTCCCTCCTCCCTCCCTGACCCATCCCTCCATCCCCTCCTCCAAAGGGTAAGTCCTCCCATGGGGGGTGAAAGCAAAGCCTGGTACATTCAGTTGAGGCAGGACCAAGACCCTCCCCACTGCATCAAGGGTGAACAAGGTGTCCAACCATAGGTAATGGGATCCAGAAAGCCAGCCCATGCACCAGGGATAGATCCTGATCACACTGCCAGGGGACCCTCAAACAGACCCAGCTACACAACTGTCTCCCATATACAGAGGGTCTAATCTAGTCCCATACAGGTTCTACAGCTGTTATTCTAAAGTTTGTGAGTTCCCCATCATGATCTTGACTCCCCTTGCTCATGTAATCCCTCTTCCCTCAATTCCACTGGACTTCTGGAGTTTGGCTTGGTGCTTGATTGTGAATCTCTCTGAATCTGCATCCATCAGTTACTGGAGAAATACATTCTTGTATTTGGTAATGATGATATTAAATTCATGAAGTTTTTGATTACCTGAGTTAGAAGGCCACCTGCCAGTTTACAGGTTCTTGTATACAAGGAAAAAATCCTAGCAGCACTATGTGGTTAAAGACAGAAATAGAGGGGGTTGGCGATTTAGCTCAGTGGTAGAGTGCTTGCCTAGCAAGCACAGGGCCCTGGGTTCGGTCCTCAGCTCCAGAAAAAATAAATAAATAAAAATAAATCATTATTTAAAAAGACAGAAATAAAAATAGTTTGTTCATAAAAGGAAAGTGATGTCTAGAATAGGAGTGGATGTGTAAGCAGCAGAAAGTAGACACTCAAAATGCACACTGCTGGGTAGTGTGATTATGGCCCTTATAGGTCAGTTGCTTAGCACCTGCCTCTCCCATGTTTGGGTATTGTGGGCTTTACTTGGTCATGCTTCAGTTGTTGCATGAAACCCAGGTGGAATGGATCTCCCACTATACTTTGCCAACTGGCCTCTGTGATGTGTTAACCTTGATGTCAGAGACAATGGAGGAATACTAATTACTAGATTACCCTTCATGGCTTGGTCAGTCTGCTTTCTTATACAACCTTGCCCTGAGGTGGTATCACCCACAGTGGGCTGGGGCTTCTCGCCTTAAACATTAATAAAGAAAATTCATCAGTCTTTCCCAGAAGACAATCTGATGAAGATATGCTCAATTAAGGTTCTTTCTTCCCAGAGTCTCAAATTGACAACAAACTAACACAAAGATAAAAACCCAGGACACCACACAAAAATTTGTTCAACTACTGAGCTACAACCCTAGGTCCAAAGACTATCATAATATAGTCTTATATCATATGTAATTTTTTAATCTGTTCATTTCCAAAGTTGTTCTATGGCTACTGTATCAGTAACTCTATAAGGATTCCCAACTAAATCATTAGATCATACATAGGTAAGTATTCTTTTTTTTTCATGATAAATTTTCCAAGGAGAATTATATTAACTCATAGTTATAGAAAAAATACTAATTGAAATGGGAGTCCCCCTTCCTTTCTTCCTGAAATCATCTTCCTTTCTATATATAGAATGCCAATCTGTACAGTTGCATGTCTATGTCTGTGCATAACCAGAGCTGTCTTATCACCTCCCCTGTGACCACCATTGCTCTCAAGCTATTTCTTATTTGAAACAGAAAATATGGCTTGTTACTTTGATTTTTCCTATTCATTGTTTCCCTTGGAGGAAAGGAGATCCATTTTCCTTTTTTAAATAGTGACAGGTATTACTGAATTTTATATCATTGAACTCACTTTACATTCCTGCTATAAGTTTCACATGGTCACAGTACATACTTCTCCTTCCTTTAGATGTATTTTTTTCATTTTTCATGTATGATTTTGTGTTTGTCTGTGGGAGCCAATGCACACCATACAAGGGCAGATGCTATCAGATACCAGAGAGTATCAGATACTCATGGCACTCAAGTGTTGGAGATGGAGAGCTGCCTGGTATGGGTGCTAAGAACAGAATCAGGGTCCTCTACAAGAGCAGTGAACTCTGAGCCACTGAGCTATCCAGCCTCTGCTTGTTTATTTGTCCTTTCCATCCTCCCTCTATGCCCTACCATTCCCTCTCTCTCTTTCCTTCTCTCTCTATTTCTTTTATAGACAAGGCCTACTTGTATGACTTTGGCTGGCCTGGAACTCTCCGTATAGACTAGGCTGACCTTGAATTCACAAAGAACCACCCGTCTCTTCCTCCCAAGTGCTGGGATTAACTGTGTGACATCATACTGAGGATATCTTATTTTTCATAATTTATATTTTTAGCATAGTATCATGGCACATTAGCTGTGAACAAGAACTAAATTTTAACTTTCAAAAATTGAATGTCTGAGAATAATTTAATGTTTTTGAGACAGGGTTTCTCTGTGTAGTTTTGGTGTCTGTCCTGGATCTTGCTGTGTAGACCAGGCTGGTCTCAAACTCACAGAGATCTGCCTGGCTCTGCCTTCCAAGTGCTGGGATTAAAGGTGTTCACCACCACCACCCTGTTTAATTTAAATATTAATACTCTATTTTATTTGTTTTTAGAACATGTGTTTTATGAGAATATGACTAAAACTATGAAGATTATATAACTGAGATACAGGGTTTCTCCAGGGAAGGAGGATAAGAGAATAAAGAAGAAGAACAGATTAATTCCTTTCACTACATACTTGCAATATTTTTACTAATTTTATTTACATAGTTTGTTTTTCAAATTATTAAAATTAGCTAAAAATGATTAGTACGTATTACTATGGAATCACTAAATATAGATGCCCTGACATATTCCTAGAATATCATTTATTTCTTTAATGGCATGACTTAAGTTTATTTATCTATTTATATGTTTGTTTTGAGACAGGCTTTCACCATGTAGGTCTGGTTGGCAATGGAATTAACTCTTTAGACAAAATAGCATTAAACTCATGGAGATCTTTAATTATCTGCCTCCAAAGTACTGGAATCAAACTCTTGTGCTGCCAGGCCCAGCCATTTGGAATTTTATTTTTATTGTAGTTTGTAGAAGCTTCTCCTAGAGAAAGTTCTGAAACCTTAAGAAGTGACCCAGGTATATTAATCTGAGGAGTGGTAGCCTGTTCTGCCATACAATAATACTTATGAAATATTCTTAATGTGAACCATGCTTTATTTTGTGGATGATGTCCCAGACATTCAAGGAAGAATCTGGAAAATAAAATTTGGAGTCATCTGTCCTAATTGAGTGAGCAAAACATGATGAACATGTTTAGTTGGTCATGTATATCTTGATTTTGAATTTTTTGGTGAAGAAAACTCTTAAATAAAATCATTTCCTTCACAAAGTGGAGTTAATGAAGGACCAGGAGTTCCTATCAGAAACAAGAAAAATTTTTTAAATCTAAACTGAGATCTAACTCTGTGACTCTCTAGCCATTTTGTATAACTGTTTTCTTCAATCCTGGGAGAATGGCTTTTGGTGATTTTATTCTTAGATTACTTTTCCTAGTACAGACTGGGTTTGGAGTGTTGGGGAATGCCTTTGTTCTTGCAGTCTATTTCTCCATGTCCTATACTAGCCATACATCAAGGCCTACCCACCTCATACTCATCAACATGGCTGTGGGAAATTTCTTGATTCTTCTCTTCAAGGGAATTCCCCATAGCATATATATCTGGAGAATAACACACACTCTGGGAAACCATGCCTGTGAAGTTGCCTTATATATGCACAAAGTGGGCCAGAGCCTCTCTCTATGTAGCACTTGCCTCTTGAGTAATTTTCAGGCAATAGCCATCAGTCCCAGAGTGAGTGGGTGGGTGAGGCTCAAAGGCCAAGCTTGGAAGATCAGTGTCTCCTGCTTTCTTTGTTGGATATCCAGCCTGATGATAAATATCTTTGGTCCTGGACACACTGAAGGCTTTCAGCATTTGAAGAATTCTACCAAGAAGCAGGACTATGGGCTCTGTTCTTCTCAAGTATCAAGTACATCTGAAGGCATATACAAAATACTGACAACTCTTTCAGATTTTATATTGATAGGACTCATGGTTGGAGCCAGTGTCTACATGGTTCTTCTTCTCTACAGATACCAGCAGAGGATAAGGCATTTCTACACATTCAGCATCTCCCATAGACTTTCCTCTGAGACTAAAGCCACTCAAAGCATCCTGCTTCTAACAACCATCTTCATTTTGCTTTATTTCACCAAATTCATCCTCACACTTAACAATGCTGATATTTTTGAATCTCGCTACTGGATGCAGCATGTCACTACATTTCTGGCAACATGTTATCCCACCCTCAGCCCATTGGTACTGATACTTCAAGATCACCACTTTCCAACTTTCTGTTCCTGATTTGAAAAAAACAGAATTCAGTTATCACTGCTTGTCCAGGTCACAGTGGTCATCTGCTGATTCTGCAAGAGTGTGTGCATGTCTAGTACTGGAAAATGTGCCCCCAGCATATCAATTATGCAATGATGTATGTAATAGTTGTTGAGTGTTATGGAGGATTTCAGTCTCACTTAGAAGGCAGAAGTGCAAACAGAAAAAAAAATGTGCTCTCTATTAGGATTATTTATGTGTTTTCTGGTTTTACGTTTCCCTGAAGCAGTTTATGGAATCATAGAGGCTAAGTTGGGCACATGTAAATTTTTCAAATAATGAATTATTAATTGTCTGTGTCAGGATCTAAATACAGAGCCCAGGCTGCCCTCAATTTCTCAGTAAACTTTCCTTAGCCTTCTGAGAGGAGGCATTACATGGCATTACTTGGTATCACTATGTATTATCACGTTTAATCTTTTAAAGAGGAGTACCTCTGTGTATCAAAACCAGGAACTTGGTCATTCTAGAACTCTCCCATACAACTATACTTTCAGGACTTTCCTTTCTTTTGTTCTTTGGGGGGGTGGTTTTGGGCTTTTTGCTTTGCTTTCATTTTAGTTTCCATTTTTAAAGATAGAGTCTGATTATATAGACGATGTAGACCTGTAATATACCACATAGCTAAAAACGACCTTGAACCATCATCCTCCTGCCTCAGACAAGATCTGATGTAGAAAAGTTTGCCCTCAAACTTGCCAAGGATAACATTGAAATTTTGATCTTCCTGTATCTACTTTCCCAGCTCTGGGATTATATTTCTGTTACATCATGCACAGTTTATGCAGTGCTGAGAATCACATGCAGGGCTCAGCTTGTGCAGGACAAGCACTCTTACAAATGTGTCATAGTCTTGTGACTCATTTCTTCAAATAATCTGCTTCTACTGATCATCAAAAATCATGTATGTGACTCATATTACTACTGAACCTCAATGCTCTACTGTCTCAGAAATAACTTTCCAATGTTTCCTACTCACCCACATTCAAAAAAAAAAAAAAAACCAGAGATTTCTGAGACTTGTTTCTTCTCATGAATTTCTGAAGCAACTATTGAAACTGTAAGAGTTTACCTAATGGATGAGATTTTATCTTGCAATGACAGGATAGAACATACAAAAGCATAAGTCTGGGATATTAATCCATCTATGATTGAAGGGAGAATGACTTTGCTTTCCAATGAAGAGCAATGAAGTTGGCTACCATTTATATAGCCCCTTTCACCTGACAATCACTTAAACACATCATCACCCTCTTGAGATCTCAATTAGTATGAACTTGACTAAACATCATCAACATTGTGATGGAAGAAGAAACTCAGACTTTGAGAGGGGAAAGCAACCAAGAATAATGATCTGGAGGCAGCAGATGGGAATTCTGCACAGATAGCATGATGCCCTGAGATCTTGTCTTCTTGTAGACTCATCACTGCCCTCACACTCTACTACTCTCATTTTTCATGTGACTTATAAGAATATATTTGTGTCTACTATTTTCTTATTTAAAACTTTTAGTCTCTTCTACAGCCTGGCCATATACAATCATTTTTTTTCCATTCAACACATCCATCTCCAGAAAGTTAAGATTACAGGTATGAAGCTGGGCAGTGCTGGAGCACACCTTTAATCCCAGCACTTGGGAGACAGAGGCAGCCAGATCTCTGTAAATTTGAGGCCAGCCTGGTCTACAGAGTGAGATCCAGGACAGGCACCAAAACAACACAGAGAAACCCTGTCTCAAAAAAAAATTACAGGTATGTGCCACTGCATCTTGTTTGTACTATGCTGATTTAATGGATACCAAGTGATCTACAGCTACATCCTTCTGCAGCTCATCAAAGAAAAAAAGTCTCTCACTTGTGCTTTCCAAAAGCTTTGAACCTTTGTCTGAACAGCTCCATATTTATTCTCCTGGGGTAAATGGCCTGATTCTAATGGTTTCAGAAAAAAAAAATCCCCCAAAATGAGGAAAGGATAACAGAACTGAAACCAGGAAGCAGAAAACTAGGAACCATAAGATTTACAGTGACATGAAAACTAAACCAATATTGCCCCTTGTCTTAAAAATATTTGGGGAGTGGGAAGGATCCTTCTAGAGACTCAAGATCCTGAACACCTTCTTCTGCTTCTTCTTTGGTGTGAGTCATATGTCCAACCCTATAGATATCAGTGATGAAGAGACCTAGGTGTCCGAAATCTTTCTCCTTCTAAGTAAGGCAGGAATGGGACTATTCAGAGTCAGAGTGTTTTTTTGTTTTTGTTTTTGTTTTTTTTTGGTTTTTCGAGACAGGGTTTCTCTGTGTAGCTTTGTGCCTTTCCTGGAACTCACTTGGTAGCCCAGGCTGGCCTCGAACTCACAGAGATCCGCCTGTCTCTGCCTCCCGAGTGCTGGGATTAAAGGCGTGCGCCACCACCGCCCGGCCAGAGTTTTAAGTAATAATTAAAGCTAAATGGGATCCTAAGAGTAAAGTCATAATGAAGTATAACATGTGTTAAAAAGTCAAAGGCAGAGATGAAAATGAGAAGCCTGGAAACCACAGACATAGGTAGATGAAGCCTTGTGTGAAGAGTTGATACAGTCAGAAGGGATAAAGCATTAACTACTCAGGCATGGTGACCTAAATCAATCCCATGGTACTCCAAACTTCTACAAACTCAACTTTGTGTTGTTTTCTAAAAGATATGTTTTAGAAGCTTCCCAAGGGGAGGAAGAGGTATGAAAAAGGATACAGAACTCACAATAAAGTTTTCTAATAGAATATAAATGGCAATGAGCATCATTTTGCAAAAAGAATCACCCAGATTCCAAGAAAACACAAAGGCCAAGAGAATCCATAGAGAGTAATTGCTGATCAGATTGTGAAGTTCTTTCTGATGATGGAAAAGGGGAATGCCTATGTGTCCACCACAGCCCACTACACCCCCTACTAAAACACATGCAGGCTTTGTTATTTGCTGCAAAATATCCTGCAATTATCATGCAAGCACCTGTAAAAATGCACTGAGGACAGCATGAGTAAGGCAATTCATATAATGAAACAAAGAAGAAAAATCTTCAAATGGGCTTCTGTTCAAGATGGCCCCACTGTCCAACATAGGCAAAAACAAATGGAAATAGCATTGAACTGTGCTGAGTGAGGGAAATAATTGATGTTAAAGCCAAGTCTTCAGCCCGGTTAGTAAATGAACTACCTACAAAGGCCTTTATAAAGAAGGAGGAGGAGGAGGAGGAGGAGGAGGAGGAGGAGGAGGAGGAGGAGGAGGAGGAGGCTCTCAGTAAGGAACTGGGTCAGGTTGTTCAATAGTTGGGTAATTGGACAAGACATTTCACTGTGAATTAGTATTCTCTATCAAGAATGAGATAGTAAATACTGCACACCACTAGTCTGTGCAGTCCTCATCTCAGCTTAATAATGTCAGTACATTGACAACACATAATTATGAGTATGGTACTATGCCAACATATCTTCATTTAAGAATACAAATGGATGATACATCCCTCTATACATTATAGCTTCTTTCCCTTGGTTTCCCTCAGTCAGTAAGATAAAAAATAAAAACTCTTGACTCATAGACTGTATAAAAACAGGTGGATTGATTCATGATTATAGATTATCAGTCAATTCATTTGTAACTTCAGAGTCATATTTGTTGAAGTTATTTTCTTTGAATATAACAGACAGGAAAACTGTTGCAGAACATACAGAAAGGATTTTGGTGTAATAAATAGTACCTATGTATTAGAGATAGAAAAGACTCTTTTTCCATATCTATTTAGTATTTTTTTTAATTTTGTAAGTAGGAGTGTTTTTCTATATACACATTTAGGCACCAAATGTATGCCTATTCCCCAGAGAGGCCAAAATGGGTTTCAAATCCCCTAGAACTCAATTTGTAGATGATTTTAGGTGTCATTTTATGCTGAGTATTGAACCTGGATCCTCTGGAGGAGCAGTCAGTACATTTAATCACTTAGTAGTCTCTAGCCCATAGAAAACATTTTTATCTCTTGTCTGACTATCTCTATTGTGGAGGTGTTAACATGGCTTAGGTTCCCATCACACCTCATTCTAATCTCTCTTTCCATCTCAGACCTTGTTTTGGATCTCTAGACAAATCTCTAGCTCACTTTTTTCTTCTGACCTATCGCCAGCATTTTTGATCATTGCTTTTTTCCATAATTCTATGTTATGGTACATGTTGGAGTTTTCCTCATTTTCATGTTGTAGTCCTAATCACAGTACCTCAAAATGTGACCATTTAAAAACAGAATATTTAAAGTAATAATTAAAGCTAAATGGACCTTAAAGGTAGGGTCTTAATGAAGTACAGATAATGTCCTTGTAAAAATAAACATCCAAGCTGTTTAAACTCACAGAGAAGATCATGTGTGGACACTGGGAGGAGACAGCCAGGTAAAGAAGTCTGAGGAGAAGCTAACATATTCATCTTGAGCTTCCAGCATCCAGAACTGAAATAAGATCAACTGCTATGATGTAAGACCAATTGGTTATGTTTTCTTTTGCTAACCTTAACAAACTAATCTACTTAGCTCTTCTTTGGAAATTCTTACCTCACTGATGACCATAAATTAGATTAATTACCACAATGTTTTGAAGTGTAGGGCCATGTGTTGAGTATGTAGTTCAATCGCTGTTGTGTGATGCTTTAACTGAGTATGTGCAACAAATATATTTACTTAGTCATACACAGTGAACCAATGACAGACTAAAGTAATGGTCATATAAAACTTTAAATTGCTGAACCAATGAGTTTGTTGAGGTTATTTTCAGGTGAATGAATGATAGGTCATTTTTAGCAGTAGAGACAATTCAAAGGCACATTCATCACTGAAAATCCCACCCCAACCTGTGGGATGACTCAAGAAAACTGTATATTTGCATGACTTGTAGGTGGGTAGGTCAGACAGACCTGTCTAAGTATTTTTGCCACCTCTCTTTTCATAGTATTTGCTTTCTATTTCGAAAATCTCAGAGTGGTCCTCTGAGTCTCATTAGTATCGGGACCTCTTGAGACTTGTGTATTGTTTACTTCCTAAGATTCATAAGCTCCCCTGTTCTTTCCTGGAGGTAATTTTTTAATTTAAGAGACTTTATGGATTTGGATGTATGTGGTACACATAAACTCATGCATGAAAACACAAAAAGGAAGAAATAAAAAAATAAATAAATCTAAAATATGCCTGCTTTAGATGCTATAGAACCCACACTTGGCATTAAAGATATGTCGTTTCTCAACAGGGAAGAGGGGAACAGATGTGCATTGGTTGAAATGGATGTGTCAGTTTCAGATGTAATCTGTAACTTGTGCAAAGTCAAGCACTCCAATTAATACAAAACAATATTTTTCTTAAGAAAGGGAGAAAAGAAATTCCAGAAGGTCCCTGATGATCTCCTTACATAGTGCTTTTATCTGGAATTGAGTCATGTAGGTCTAGTAAAATATTATGAAGCAGAAATGATTCCACTTTCTAGACTGATTGGGATTTATACTCAGAATAGTTGGAGTAGACATCTTCTCTAAACAAAACTCTGTCTTACTTAGTGAAAGGATCAATTAAACATGCTAGAGGTGGAGTACTTTAAGCACTATTTGTCACATTATTGTGGAAGAGGAAATACTCAGAGGTCAAAACAAGCTGAATTAAGACCAAATCTCTATCGCCATTCAAATGGCCTAGGTTTCACAATTGTTGAAAACATCCATATATTCTTTTTTTTTTTCAAGACAGGGTTTCTCTGTGTAGTTTTGGTGCCTGTCCTAGATCTCACTCTGTAGACCAGGCTAGCCTTGAACTCACAGAGATCTGCCTGGCTCTGCCCCCCAAGTGCTGGGATTAAAGGCATGTGCCACCACTGCCCAGCTCCATGTATTCTTAAAAAAAAAAAAAACTAGAAATAATAAAATTTTTTAGATTGATTAACATATAAACATTAACAAGTGTACTAACTATGAAATGCTTATGCAGATCAACAAGAGGCCCTGTACTCTACCAAAACTCATGAGGTCTCACACTCTATCCCACATAACACTAAATAAGCAGGCATGCTCATTCTTAGTATTCCAATCAGTGAGGAGCTTCATCTCAAGCAGGAACAATGGGAGACACTGGCATCAAGATAGAGATGGGATACACCCCTCACTGATTTCCTGCCTTTGCAGACCGACAAGAAAGTACACATTGTTAAACTTTGGTAGTATCTGTTCAAGAGTCTCTTAAACTCTAGATTAAAACCAGTATCTTAGATGAACAGAAATATGATCTAAAAAACAGGCAGGACCTAAGAGACTGTGTGAACCTACGTCAGAAAAAAGGGTGAATATCTTAGTATGCATTTTTGCATTGTAGCATGGACAGAATACGATGTAAACCTAATACGAGCTTGGCAAGATGTTAGATATGAAATATTTGCCACTTTGTCTTGGTAACAGTCTCTTGAGTTCCCCTCTGTCATTAAGCCTTTTTGAAGCCACAGTTGAACTCTTCCATATTGATGTGTAAAATGTTAAAGAAATTTCTTGCTGCCAAACCAACACACTATTGTAAGTTCTGAGTCCTGGTTTCACTATAATATTATTTCACTCCTGCCCTATACAACTCTCAGTGAGATCACAGAAAGATATATCCTAAAAAGGAGAACTGTGACTCTGGGGATAGCTCATTTGTTAAAGTGCTTGCCTTACAAAAATGATGACCTGAAAGATTGAGAATCATTAGATTGAAAAAAAACTATAAGGATTCTATGGCTTTCACTGAGCAGTGTCTTATGACAGAGTGTGCCTAGAAGGATGATAAATTGAAAGGGGAACCAACAGACAAAGAAGAATGTCACAACAGTGATTATATTACAGCTAGAATTAAAAGGACATCACCTGATAAACATATTCCTGTCACTGAGTGTCACAACACGAGTGTGTGGGTTCACGCAGCTCTGTGGAAAGAAGACTCAGAGGCATCTTAAGAATAAATATAGCCTTTCTTATGACCAGGCTGTTCATGAAGATCTCATCCATTTCTCCGTTATTGGGCGATCCCCATGTCTTTCTTGGGGTCCTGTTTTCCAGGTAGCCTCCCTGGTGATGTGAGTAGCAGTCCAGTCATCCTTGCTCCACATCTAGTATTCTCCTATGAATGAGTACATACCATGTTTGCCTTTCTGAGTCTGGGTTACCTCACTCAGGATGATATTTTCTAGATCCCTCCATTTGCCTGGAAACCTCATGATGTCATTGTTTTTCTCTGCTGAGTAGTATTTCATTGTGTATATGTACCACATTTTATTTATCCATTCTACAGTTGAAGGGTATCTAGGTTGTTTCCAGGTTCTGGCTATTACAAACAATGCTGATATGAACATAGCTGAGCAAGTGCTCTTGTGGCATGATTGAGCATTCCTTGGGTATATGCCCAAGAGTGGTATAGCTGGATCTTGGGGGAGATTGATTCCCAATTTTCTAAGAAAGCGCATGAACCAATGGCTGAGGGGCCCCCAACTGGATCAGGCCCTCTGATTGGGTGAGACAGATGATTGGCTTGAACTGTTTGGGAGGCATCCAGGCAGTGGGACCGGGTCCTGTGCTCATTGCATGAGTTGGCTGTTTGAAACCTGGGGCTTATGCAGGGTCACTTGGCTTGGCCTGGGAGGAGGGGACTGGCCCTGCCTGGACTGAGTCTACCAGGTTGATCTCAGTCCTGGGGGAGGCTTTGCCCTGGAGGAGGTGGGAATGGGGTGTGGGCTGGGGGGAAGGGGAGGGGGGCGGGAGTGGGGAGAACAAGGGAATCTGTGGCTGATATGTAGAACTGAATGGTATTGTAAAATAAAAAAAAGGAAAAAAAATAAATTATAATTAAAATGTGCCACAGCCAGGGCAGCCATGTTCATCACAAAAAAAAAAAAGAATAAATATAGCCTTTCATGGCTGGAAGGGGGTCCTGAAGCATTTTCCCTTCGCCTAGGGCATTTTTATTTACTCTCTATTTACATTTAGCCAGTTAATTTCCATACCTTAAAAACAACATAAAAGGAGCTCCCAGAGACCAAATGCCAAGTGCAAATTATTTGGTTTATCAGGTACCATGTTTTTCCTGGTTTCTTGAACCAAGTTTTGTTTAGGCTTTTGATCTGATCATTGGGGTACTCTCTGATCCCTTACTCTCAGACAAGATTCACATAGGGCAGTAAGAGAAACAAAAGGTAAGAAAAACAAAAGGTGTGGTTAAACAAAGGAAGGATTAGGACTAGGTGCTACTCTCTGGAACCAGGCCAGAAACTCAGCAGGAATGCATTACATACTCTAATGACCCTCTATTTACTCCTTATGCTTCATTCAAAAATAAATCTTAGCTTAAACTCTCTGCATCTCTCAGTTGAAGTCTTTCCTTTGAGAATAAAGACCTAATGGAAGGCTTTGACCAAGGGACAATCTAATCAATTCACTGCTTTCGAATCCCTGGTAAACTCATGCCTCCCCATATTACTTACTGTTTACTGTCCACCCTCTGTTTAATATCAGTGCTAGGACATAGGCGCTCATGATCTGTTTTGTAATCAGTCTGAGAAGTAATAATGCTCTGTGATAATGTATAGAATTATGCATTCCATTAGGGACATTCAATAGAGAACAAGGCTTACCCTATGACTCTTAGAATGGGTACCATGTTGTGAAAATGGATGTGGGATCTGAGTAAGGGAAGTATAAGATGGAGCCCCATATAAGAAACAGTCATTGTTGAAATGTTTCAGATACTAACAAAATGGAAGCCAATTCCTCCATCCCTCTGAATGGATCAGAAGTTGTATTCTATGAATCTACCACCTCCAGAGTTCTATGGATCCTCTCATTGGTAGTCCTCTCCATAACCTTTGTCCTTGGTGTGCTAGGTAATGGGCTTGTGATTTGGGTGGCTGGATTCCAGATGGCACACACTGTGACCTCCATTTGTTATTTAACCCTGGCTTTGGGTGACTTTTCTTTCATGGCTTCACTACCACTCCACATCATCTCAATGGTAATGAGAGGAAAGTGGATTTTTGGTTGGTTCCTTTGCAAATTTGTGCATATCATTGTGCACATAAACCTTTTTGTAAGTGTGTTCCTGATCACTCTCATTGCCATGGACCGCTGTATTTGTGTCCTGTACCCAGTATGGGCTCAGAACCACAGAACTGTGGGTCTGGCCAGGAAAATGATTGTTGGAGTTTGGATTCTTGCTCTACTCCTTACCTTGCCACATTTCCTCTTATTGACTACAGTGAAAGATGCAAGAGGGGATGTGCACTGTACAATCAACTTTGAATCCTGGGTTACAAACCCCAAGGAGCAATTAAAGGTGTCAATTACTGTGAGTACAGCTTTAGGAATCATCAGTTTCATTATTGGATTCAGCATGCCCATGTCCTTCATTGCCGTTTGCTATGGACTCATGGCTGCCAAGATCTGCAGAAGAGGCTTTTTAAATTCCAGCCGTCCCTTACGTGTCCTTACTGCTGTAGCAGTTTCCTTCTTTGTCTGTTGGTTCCCTTTTCAACTGATAATTCTTTTAGGAAATATCTGGAACAAGGAGACACCAGACATTATTCACGTGATGGTGAACCCCACAAGTACCCTGGCCTCCTTCAACAGCTGCCTCAACCCAATACTCTATGTCTTTCTGGGTCAGGAATTCAGAGAGAGATTGATCCACTCCCTGTCTGCCAGTCTGAAGAGGGCCCTGCAGGAAGACTCAACCCTGAGCAATGGCAAAAGCAACAGTTTGTCTTCACCTCCTGCAGACTCTGAGCTACTGGAAGTGGCAGGAAAGGGCCACAGCAATGCCTTCTGTGCAACCTCATTCTCACTTTCTGTCTCATCCTATGTTACATGACATTTTTGAGTATTAATCAAAACAATATTTCTTTGTCCTCTGGTTTGGAAGAAATAAAAATCAAAACTAGTATCACTGTCCTTTTAAGACTTTTTCTACTGAGCCTGTAGTCTAGGCTAAGACTAAGGTGGCAAAACAGTATAAGAGACAAAAAAAAGATATCTGAAAGGATCATACATGATAGTATATATTACACCTAAAATTTTATTATTTTATTCAGAAGTAAATCTTTGATGGCCTTGTGGTGTGTGCCTGTAGTCCTAGCACTTCTAGAAAAGAAGATAATTCAAGGGCAGTTTATATAGAAAACTTGAGAATTAAAACCAATCTAGACTACATGAAACCAATTCTAAGGTCAATAAAGAGTTCTGCCATGAAGAAGAACAAAATCACAGCATTGTTAGAAAAGGGTGTGTTGATAAACATAGTATCAATGAGGCCACTATCAGAAGGAAATATATTGCATATTTTCTCTTATTTTTGAATCACCAGATTTTATATTGATTTGGAAAATTATGTATGTTTGTGTGGGTGTACATGTGTACAACTACATAGGAGATATGTAAGTACATTTAAACAGCCTAAGTGATCAAAAAGGCCTGACTGGAGCAGGGGAGATGTAAGACAAGGGAGAGAATGCATAATGGCTAATTTTGATTATCAACTGGCATAGTCTATAATCATCTTGAGAAAAGTCTCAAGGAGAGACTTTCTAGATTCATTTGATCCATGTGTGCTTCTGTGGAGGATAGCCTTGATTACATCAATTGAGGTAGGAAAACATCCTTATTGTGGGTGATACCAATTCTTGGGCAGAGGATGCATCATGGATTGTATAAGACTGCAAAATGCTATCTTAGTCCTGTAATGCATCATTTACACTGCTTTCTATCCTTGAGTGTGCAGGTAATAGTTTCTCAAATTTATATTGCTCTGACTTCTTTAGGTTTTAGACTGTAAGATAGAACTACCATAAAAAAATAAAATAACACCTTTCTTCCTTAAGTTACTTTTACCAGGCTATTTTTTACTATAGCAGAAGGAAAGTAATCAAGAATATAAATTCATACTGAGTGTGTCCTTGCTGTAGTAAATGTCACCATATAGATTTTATTCATTTGGAATGTTTCATGGAGGAATGTGAAAGAGTACAGATCCTTGGGATGGAAAAAATCAAGGAATGACTTAAGAGATGGGGATAGAAATAATTAGGTAAAATTAGGGATAGCAAATACTAGGTGGGATAAGCAGAGATGTGGTAAAGGAGAATTAAACATAATAAAGGCTACATGAAAAAGAAATACACATGCACATATCTTGTAACCAAGTTGAAATATTTTTAAAAGTATATTTTTGGATATTTTTGCTCCTACAATCATAAGTAATTAACAAAAATCCTTTAGCCATGAGTGGGATATTAATTGATTGGTTAGGTCTCAATGTTCCAAAGTAGCCCAGGCTATTATTGTTGCTCTTGGTTGTTCAGTACAACTATATGATTACTCCAAATAGTGAAGGCACCACAAATTTTTGATGCAAGATACAGAAAAATAAATTTGGAATTGAGGTAGAATGCCCTAGTTTCTGGCTAGCATCTACAGTGCCAGAGGATGCTATGCAGAATTCTAGGAGAAGAAAGACATCAACTATCTAACTCAGATGGGAAACTTATGACCTCCATGATGAAAAAAAAAAAACTATGTAGGCAATAGGTGTCAACTTGTGCTGTAGTACCATGATTGTCATATAGATTACAATCCACTCTCTGATTGGATATGAGGACAATTTCAAAGGAGGGAATCTATGTATGGTACTGTAAACTTAGTCAAAACATATGGTTTGGGAGTTCATGGGCCCTATCATAGAACTTACTACTTTGGTTTATCTAAACTAAAATACCTTCTAAATGCCTATGTAAATATAAATGCCACTCCCTGCCTTATTTGTAACACAAATTGCTAAATGGTCTTAAAATTTGAAAAAAAAATTAAAAAAAAAGAAACAGAGCCAGATACAGGGGTGATAGCTGAGAGATCAGAGGAATAGAAAAAGCCACAGTTAACCTCACCTTGCCAACTCTTCAGCCAATCCTGTTTCCAAGTTGAACTGCTCAAAAGCTTCTGGTTCCTAGCCCTCATGCCTTAAATACCTTTCTACATTCTGCCATTACTTCTTGGGATTAAAGGTGTGTGTCCTTCACAAGCAAAGATGTGAGATCTCAAGTACTGGGATTAAAAGTGTATGCCACCACTTCCTGGCTCTGTTTCCAATGTGGCCTCGAACTCACAGAGATCCAGATAGATCTCTGCCTCCCGAGGGATAGGATTAAGGGTGTGTGCCACCACTGTCTTGCCTCTTTGTATAATCTAGTGGCTGGCTCTGTTTTCTCATCCTCATATAAGTTTTATTTCTTAGAACACAAATAAAATATCACCACACTTTTTTTTTTTTTTTTTTGAAGAGCATAGTTGTTTTTTTGAGACAGGGTTTCTCTGTGTAGCTTTGTGCCTTTCCTGGAACTCACTTGGTAGCCCAGGCTGGCCTCGAACTCACAGAGATCCGCCTGCCTCTGCCTCCCAAATGCTGGGATTAAAGGCATGTGCCACCACCTCCCGGCTCACCACACTTATTTATAGAAGACATTTTTGTTGTGAACAGCACCAACTTAGAAACTGAAGCCTGATCATGAAATTGAGAAGAAGTGATTGTTGATAGCTCAACCCTAAATAAATTACCTCTTTTAAGTCTCAGAGAATGTTAAATAAGGAGTGAAAGAATATAAAAGCCAAGAGATAGGGAGCAGGGCTTTAAAATGCCCATATTCTGTATTTTGTGTCTTGAGTGAGAAAGTAGTAAGAGGAGACACAGATATTGAGCAAGCTGCCTGAGGACTAGAAGGGTAAAGTACTGTGCCTACATTTGCCTATTGGCCTCATT
Organism: Peromyscus aztecus; assembly: GCA_902168405.1. Taxonomy (NCBI): domain Eukaryota; kingdom Metazoa; phylum Chordata; class Mammalia; order Rodentia; family Cricetidae; genus Peromyscus; species Peromyscus aztecus. Next base: position 24,111 of record CABHPQ010159145.1, read on the forward strand.
CAATGATGAAAACCCACTGATGAACAATTGGGCTTTGGGGATATCTGGACAGGGAATGTCTGTGAGGCTGACATGAGGATTATTGTTGGGAGCCATGCAACTCAGTTTTAGACCATTATATGAGTGCTTGTCCGATGGGTTTCTGAATGAGGCAAAAGTCCATGGGAACAGGCTCACTGGGCAAGGACCAGTGGATTTTGGGACAGTGCAGAATACTGCTGAGACCATGCAGCCTGCATGCTCTCTTCTCTCTTGCAATATTGAGGATTCTCTTGGCAGTTTTAGTGTCATTTTGTCAATCATGTATGAGACAGATGTGATCATTCTTGGAAACCCCATTTTTTTCTCAAATATTTTTCTCCAAAATTCTTTTGGAGCTGATGCTTCTCATGTTTCTTTACTGGGGATGCAAGCTGTCACTTTATACCCCAGGAGGTGTTGTAACTCAATGCTGACAGTAGAGGAGGCAAATCACCACTATTTCTGTAAGTATGTTTTGAATGAGATTGTTGTTCTTGAAAATGTGTGCCTATGTCAATCATCTTTTAGTTTTGTAAAGACAGGAAGTACTGGGTTTGATATTTGCCCAAGGTAACAAAATGATGTGTTTTGGTTTAAAGATGTTTTGATGTAAACATTGGGGAAAAACTTATTTGACATACTTGTTTTTGTTGGAAGTTAATGTTGGAGAATGGGAAAAATTGTTTGTTAATATGGAAAAACAAGCTTGTTTTGATGAATAAATAAGGATGGCTGGAGCTATTCATAGGTGGCCACTTGTGTGAAAATCATATGGAGGTCAGAAAATTCATTTCTTCATGCTTACACCCCTTCCCCATTGTGAAGGCAAAACAGACTCCATCTTAGGGTAGGGCCACCATCTTAGACCACCTGTACTCAGTTCCAGGAAGGACCTCAGGAATGTGCCATGACAACTTGAACAGATACAGAGCAGGATGCTCCTGCAGACATTCTCTGAGGTTTATGGCCCTTGAAGCTATCTAGATAATCCTGCTGAGCAGCCCAGATAATCCTGCTCAGCAAGTTATGGTTCCCCACCAAAAGTCTAACCCAAGGGTTTCAAATGTGTTTTCATGCCCAAAGCCTAGACCAATAGTTTCAAAAAATCACCTTGCCCCATATTCTTTCTACCCAGTCCCAAGTTGCCAATTCCCTGCTTGTGGTTTTTTCCTGTAATAACTCTCTACACTTGGGCTTGCTGGCACTGCCAAATTTCCCTCCATCTGTTTGGCAGTGGCCCAGGTTGACTCTGACAATAAAAGGGCCCTTATGTGCTTGCATTGGAAACCAGCTCCTTGGTGGTCTCTGGGGGTTTAGCAAAATGGGTACAACACCCATCTTAGTACCTGAATCCAGGCTGTGGTGATACTATAGCAGACTATTGCTTGTATCTCTGGGTTTTTATACTTTCTGTCAACTTGACACAAACCTAGACATACCTGGAGAGAAGAAACCTCTACTAAGGAATTATCTCAATCAGATTGGCCCATTAGAATGTCTGTAGGATATTTTCTTGCTTGCTAATTGATAAAGGGTGATATCATCCATCATAGACACTGGACCTGGGCTGTATAAGAAAGGCAGCAAGCAAGAGAGAGGAAGCAAACAATTAAGGAACAGTCCCCTTTGGTTTCTGCTTCAGCTCTTGCCTTGGCTTCCCCCAAATGATGTTTTTTTTTTTTCAAACATTTATGTGGTAGTTTGAAAAAAATGCCCCCCAAGGGCACATATATTTTAATGCTTACTTACCAGGGGTGGAATTATTTGAAAGGATTAGAATTATGAGACTGTGAGGCTTTGTTGGAGATTATGTGGCATTGTTGTAGGAAGTGTGCCCTTGAGGTGGGATTTAATGTCCAAAATCCCATGTCAGGCCCAGTATTTCTCTTTTTGCATAAGAATCAGGATGTAAGTTCTTAGCTACTTCTGTAGCACCTGCCTGAGTACTGTCATGTTCCCTACATGATGATAACAGACTAAGCCTCTGAAACTGTAAACAAACCAACAATTAAATGCTTTCATGATCATGGAGTCTCTTTACAACAATAAAACTGTGACTAAAAAGAAGTTGCTATGAGGGATTTGGATATTGTTGTGGTGGGCCTGCCTGATCATGCTGTTGTTTGGAGGAATATGGAAAACTTTGGAACTTTAAACTTGAAAAATGTTTAAATGCTCAAAACTAGGCTTACTGGGCTATACTAATAAAGGAATATGGAAAATGATGCTGCTGAAGGTGATGTAGAATTTCAGGTCCCAGCTCCAGATATTAATAAGTTCCCTAGAGACTGTTCTTATAAGAGCTTAGCAAAAAAAAAAAAAAAAAAAAAAAAAAAAAAATGTGACTTTTTGCCTTTGTCCTAAAAAATTGGAGGAGGCCAAATTGAAGAGTTTTGGACTAATGCCATTGTTGAGGAGATATTCAAGGCAGTCTGATATTGACTGTGTTGTGCAACTAGAAGTGATCAGTCTTAGGCAGATTTATAATGAAAAAGAGAAAGATGGACAAAGAGAACTACAAGATTTACAGTCTGAGGAGAAAATGCTTACCAGGAAATTAAATAAACCTAAGTCTAGTGCTCAAGAAAATAAACAGTTTAAAGAAGAGTCTGATGCTAAATAAAATAAAGGGAGTGGTGCCCTCAGGGAAAGACCCCATCCAGCTAAACTTCCAGCTTGTGAAAAGGAACTAAATGAAAGCTTAAGCAGTGAAGGAAACAACCAAGAACAGAAAGCTGATGCAAATATAATTGAATAATTGCCTAGGTTCTAATTTCAATAGCAGAAGTCCTTAGCAGCTTCATCTACTTGCTTCTGGCTTCTGGTTTTATCAGGAGGATAAATAAGAAAAGGGTTGTGGACTCTATCTCCAATGTTAAGGAAATATAGCGAAGCTGGGAGTGTGTCAGGGGTATCATTGCATGGGTAATCAGAAAGGTCATGAGTGAAGTTGTGAAGGTGAGCCCTGAAATATATTAGAGATTCCAAGATGTAGAAGAAGCCAGAGACCTGGAATAGCTTCCAACAACAAAAAGTAGAGAAAGCCTACAATCTCATGGAAATTCAATAACGCCCAATAGAATCACCAATGGGTCAAGGAAGAAATAAAGAAAGAAATTAAAGATTTCCTAAAATTCAATGAAAATGAAAGTATAACATGCATAAACTTATGGGACACCATGAAAGCACTGCTAAGAGGAAAATTCATAGCTCTAAATGCCCACATAAAGAAGATGGAGAAATCTCACACTAGTGACTTAACAGCACACCTGAAAGATCTAGAACAAGAAGAAGCAAACTCACCCAGGAGTAACAGACACCAGGATATAATCAAATTGAGGGCTGAAATTAAAAAAAAAAAATAGAAGCAAAGAGAACAATACAAAGAATCAATGAAACAAAGAGTTGGTTCTTTGAGAAAATCAACAAGAAAGAAAAGCCCTTATCCAAACTAACCAAAAAGCAGAGAGACAGCATCCAAATTAACAAAATCATAAGTGGAAAGGGAGACATAATAACAGACAATGAGGAAATCCAGAGAACCATCAGGTCATTATTCAAAAACCTGTACTCCAGAAGATTGGAAAATCTGAAAGAAATGGATGATTTTCTGGATAGGTACCCCATACCAAAGTTAAATCAAGACCAGATAAAAAGTTTAAATAGACCAATAACCCCTAAGGAAATAGAAACCATCATTAAAAGTCTCCCAACCAAAAAAGGCACAGGACCAGATGGTTTCAGCACAGAATTCTACCAGATTTTCAAAGAAGAGCTAATACCAATACTCTTCAAATTGTACCACACTATGGAAACGGAAGGAATATTACCAAATTCTTTTTATGAGGCTACAGTCACCCTGATACCCAAATCACACAAAGATGCAACAAAGAAAGAGAATTACAGATCAATCTCCCTCATGAACACTGATGCAAAAATACTCAATAAAATACTGGCTAACCAAATGCAGGAGCACATCAAAAAATTATCCACCATGACCAAGTAGGCTTCATCCCAGGGATGCAAGGATGGTTCAACATACAAAAATCTGTCAATGTAATATACCATATAAACAAACTGAAAGAAAAAAACCATATGATCATCTTATTGGATGCTGAAAAAGCCTTTGACAAAATCCAACCCCTTCATGATAAAGGTTCTAGGGAGATCAGGAAGAACATACCTAAACATAATAAAGGCAATTTACAGCAATCCGACAGCCAACATCAAATTGAATGGAGAGAAACTCAAATTGATTCCACTAAAATCAGGAGCAAAACAAGGCTGTCCACTCTCCCCATATTACTCAACATAGTACTTGAAGTTCTAACTAGAGCAATAAGACAATAAAAGGAGATCAAGGCATACAAATTGGAAAGGAAGAAGTCAAACTTTCATTATTTGCGGACAATATGATAGTATACATAAGTGACACCAAAAATTCTACCAGGGAACTCCTACAGCTGATAAACAACTTCAGTAAGGTAGCAGGATACAAGGTTAACTCAAAAAATCAGTAACCCTCCTATATACAAATGATAAAAAGGCTGAGAAAGAAATCAGAGAAACATCACCCTTTACAATAGCCACAAATAATATAAAATACCTTGGGGTAACTCTAACTAAGCCAGTGAAAGACTTGTATGATAAGAACTTTAAGTCTCTGAAGAAAGAAATTGAAGAAGATGTCAGAAAATGGAAAGATCTCCCATGCTCATGGATAGGTAGAATCAAAATAGTAAAAACAAAAATCTTACCAAAAGCAATCTAGAGATTCAATGCAATCCCCATCAAAATACCAACACAATTCTTCACAGACCTGGAAAGAACAATAATTAACTCTATATGGAAAAACAAAAATCCTAGGATAGCTAAAAGAATCCTGTATAATAAAGCAACCTCTGGAGGCATAATGATCCATGACTTCAAGCTCTACAATATAGAGCTATAGTAATAAAAACAGCTTGATACTGGTATAAAAAACAGCATGTGGACCAATGGAATCAAACTGAAGACCCTTATATTAAACCACACACCTATGGACATATGATTTTTGACAAAGAAGTCAAAACTATAAAATGGAAAAAAGCATCTTCAACAAATGGTACTGGCATAACTGGATGTCAACATGCATAAGACTGCAAATAGATCCATATCTTTCACCGTGCACAAAACTTAAATCCAAGTGGATCAAAGACCTCAACATAAATCCACTTATTCTGAACCTGATAGAAGAGAAAGTAGGAAGTAGTCTTGAATGCATTGGCACTGGTGATCACTTACTAAATATAACACTAGTAGCATAGACACTGAGAGCGACAATTAATAAATGGGACCTCTTTAAACTGAGAAGATTTTGTAGGGCAAAGGACATGGTCAACAAGACAAAACGACAGCCTACAGAATGGGAAAAGATCTTCACCAACCACGCATCTGACAAAGGACTGATCTCCAAAATATATGAAGAACTCAAAAAGCTAGACTTCAAAATACTGAACAATCCAGCTAAAAAATGGGCTACAGAGCTTAACATAGAATTCTCAACAGAAGAATCTCAAATGTCTGAAAGACATTTAAGGAATTGCTCAACATCCTTAGTCATCAGGGAAATGCAAATCAAAACAACACTGAGATACCATCTTACACCAGTCAGAATGGCTAAGATAAAAAAAAAAAAAGCACTGAAGACAGCTTATGTTGGAGAGGATGTGGAGCAAGGGGAAGACTCTTACACTGTTGGTGGGGATGCAAACTTGTACAGCCACTCTGGAAATCAGTATGGCAGTTTCTCAGAAAATTGGGAATAAGTCTTCCTCAAGACTCAGCTATACCACTTTTGGGCATATACCCATGGAATGCTCAATCTTATAACAAGGACACATGCTCAACTATGTTCATACCAGCATTATTCGTAATAACAAGAACCTGGAAACAACCTAGATGCCCCTCAACTGAAGAATAGATAAAGAAAATGTAGCACATATGCACAAAGTACTACTCAGCAGTAAAAGCAATGATATCATGAAATTTGCAGGCAAATGGATGGAACTAGAAAATATCATGCTGAGTAAGGTAACCCAGACTCAGAAGGACAAACATACTATGTACTCACTCATAAGTGGATACTAGATGTGAGGGAAGGGACGGCCAGACTGCAACCCACAGCTCCAGAGAGGCTAGCTAACAGGGAAAGACCCTAGGAGGGACACATGGATGACCCTGTGAAGGAGAAGTGGATGAGATCTACATGAGAGGACTGGGTGTGGGGCAGTGGCAGAGGGCTAGGAGTGGGGGATGAGAACATAAGGAAATGGGAGAGTCAAGCTAGAACAGGGACAGAGTGGGAGGGCAGGGAGGGAGATACCATGATAGATGAGGACATCATGGGAATAGGAAGAGGCAGGGTGCTGGGGAGGCTCTCAGGAATCCACAAGGATGACTCCACCTTGGTCTGCTAACAGTGGTCCAGAGGGTGCCTGGACTGGTCTACTCTGGTGACTGGTCTAACGAATAACCTAGATGTCATCATACAGCCTTTTCCAGGGACTGATGGAGGCAGATGCAGAGATCCACGGCCAGGCACCAGGCTGAGCTCCAGGAATCCAATTGATGAGAGAGAGGAGGGAATCTGCAGGTGAGTGATGTCGAGACCACGATGGGAGGACTTGCAGAGATGACTAGTCACACTACTGGAAGCCCATGAACTGTGGACTGGTGGCTGTGGAGGCTGGACTAGGCCCTCTGGATACGGAAGACAGTTGTTTGACTCGAACTGTTTGGGGGACACCCAGGCAGGAGGATCGGGATCTGTCCCTGGTGCATGGGCAGGCTTCTGGGAATCTGGTGCCTGTGGTGTGATGCCTTGCACACCCTTGGTGCAGGGGGAAGGGGCTTGGACCTGCCTAGGCTCAGTGTGCCAGACTCTGCTGACTCCCCATGGGAGACCTTGATTTGGGGAATGTGGGGATGTGGCGTGGCTTGGGAAAGAGGTATGCGGCCTGGTAAGAGGGAGGAGAGGGGATCTGTGAGTGGTATGTGGAGTGAGTAGAAAATTTCTTAATAAAGAAAAATTTTAAAAAAAGAAAAGAAATTGTGGTACATATACACAATGGAGTACTACTCAACAGAGAAAAACAATGACATGATGAAATTTGCAGGCAAATGGATAGAACTAGAAAATATCATCCTGAGTGAGGTAACTCAGATTCAGAAGGACAAACATGGCATATACTCACTCATTAGTGGATACCAGATATAAAGCAAAGGATAACCAGACTGCAACCCACAGCTCCAGGGAGGTTAGCTAGTAAGGAGGACCCTAGGAAGGATGCATGGATTGCCCAGTGATGGAGAAATGGATGAGATCTACATGAGTAAACTGGGGGTGAAGGGGAGTAATGAAGGGCAAAGGGCAGGGTATGAGAGCTTAGGGGAGCAGGAGGTTCAAGCTGGAATGGGGACAGAGTGGGAGAGCAAGGAAAGAAATACCATGATAAATGAAGACACCATGAGAATAAGGAAAACAGAGTGCTGGGGGCTTCCCAGGATCTACAAGGATGACCCCGCAATAGACTACTGGCAATGGTCGAGAGGGTGGCTGAGCTGGTATACTCTGGTGATTGGATGACTGAATATCCTGACTGTCATCATGGAGCCCTCATCCAGGGACTGATGGAGACAGATGCGAAGATACACTAGTGAGAGTCTTACAATTTAATAAATATTTGTTCTCACATAACCATGAAAAACTGAAAGAACTTAGTTTTTCTTAATAGATCCTGTATATTTTATAAAATGGTGATAAATTATCCATAAATGTATAGTATAAAATTGAAGGCTTTAATTAATGTATGATTTTAATTGGAAGAATATATATCAATCTAAAAAATGGAGAATTGATAGAAGTGACTAGAGAAAAATGTGTAACTGTATATATTAAATTTAAAATGTGTCTAGTCAGCTAGACTTCAAAGAGCCAGATGTGGCACACTGTATTACATTTGAATAGGGACTACATGTAGCTAACTCTAAGATGGTTGTTCTGATTGACTGACATTTGACATTGGCTGTTAAAATATAGTCCTAAAAGTTCCTATGTACTAATAGCATGTAACACAATTGTGTAGAAGAATTTCTAAATGGTCTTATTAAATAAAAAACATGGAGCCAAATATAGGGGTGAAAGCCTTAGAGATCAGGAAAATAGGAATTGCCACCAGCCAACCTCACCTCACCAGCTGTAGCAGCTTCCAAATGTGAGCTACTTTCTGTCTACCCATGCCTTTATCTGACTTGCTTTTCTGCCTTCTCATTGGCTCTTAGCCAAGCTACCTCACTTCCTTGTCACTGCCTGTCTCCACAGACCTCCAGATCTCTATGACTGGTACTGGGATTAAAGGCATGTGTCACCATGCTTGGCTCTGTTCCCTAGTATGGCCTTGAACACACAGAGACACTGCCTGCTAAGTGATAGGATTAAGGGCATGTGCTACCACTGTTTACTTAAAATGGCTTACTATTTCCTCTGATCTCCAGGCAAACTTTATTAATATACAAATAAAATATCACCATATTTCAGCACAGAAAAAATATCACCACAACATTGTGCAATAGAATGGTTCACTATTAACTTTTTAAAAAATCATAATTTTTCTCCTTTCATTTTTTTTTAATTCTATGTATTTTTTTCTTCACTCATATATTACATCCCAACCACTGTTTCTCCTCCCTCCTCTCTTCCCAATCATTCTGCCCCACCTCCCCTCTCCCCCAGATTTACTCCTCATCCATTTACCTTCAGAAAAGAGCAGGCCTCCAAGGGATGTCAACCAAACAAGGTATAACAAGTTACAATAAGACTAGGTACATACACTGGATGAGGTATGAAGGCTTGATGAGGTACCCCAGTAGGAGGAAAGGGTCCCAAAAGCAGACAAAAGAGTCAGAGACTACCTCCATTTCACTGTTAGGAGTCCCACAAAAACGTCAAGCTAAACTACCATAACATGTATGCAGAGGATCTAGGTTAGACTCATTAATTTTTATAATCTGGTTTTCTTCAATATAAATGCAGAAACCAAATGAAAACATTATGTACTGAAATATCTTAAGGGTTTCTGAAAAACATTCATATATATATATATAGTATTGAAAAGTAATATGAAATTAAAATCTACAAACAGATTTTTGAACTTTTATCACAAGTAATGAAAGGACATGTGACATTTTACTAAGATCCACTTTCTAAGTTAAAAAAAATAGAATGCAAGTGAAAGTGAGAATACATGTGGGGGCAAAAACAAATTAAATAAATAGCATGAAAATTAACAGCCGCCAGGCGGTGGTAGTGCACCCCCTTATTCCCAGCACTCGGGAGGCAGAGCCAGGCAGATCTCTGTGAGTTTGAGGTCAGCCTGGTCTACAAAGTGAGTTCCAGGAAAGGCGCAAAGCTACACAGAGAAACCCTGTCTCAAAAAAAAAGAAAAGAAAAGAAAAAAAGAAAGAAAGAAAAGAAAAGAAAGAAAAGAAAAGAAAATTGTAGCATGAATCTTAAAAGTTCTTATTAATAAAATCAAACCTGGGGCCAGTTATTGGGGTGAATGCTGGAAGATCACAGAAGCAGAACAAGTCACAGCTACCTCACCTTGCCAGTTCCTCAGCTGATCCTGTTTCCCCAGACTGGAAGTCTCTGAGTCCTCATCCAGAATGGGTCTCAGCTGAACTGCTGCTCCAAAGCCTGAAAGCTTAACCAGCTAAAAAGCTAAACGCTTCTAGTTTCTGGTCCTCATGCCATATATATATATCACTCCCTGGGATTAAAGGCTCACTTTCTGGGATTAAAGGCATGAATCACCATGCCTGGCTGTTTCCAATGTGGCCTTGAACTCACAGAGATCCAGAGGGATTTCTGCCTCTGGAATGATAGGATTAAAGGTGTGTGCTACCACTGCCTATCCTCTATGTTTAATATTGTGGCTGTTCTCTTCTCTGACCGCAGATTAAGTTTATTAGCATGCACAATATTTTGGGGAACACAATACCACCACAGAAAATTAACAACCAATATTGTAGGAGCATACAGAACTGCAACATATACTGAGCATTATCATATCCTTGAAACTTGATAATCCTCTCTAGTGAAACTTGTTTTCAGAACATTGGTGGATAGCACCTATTTTCATGTGGATGCAGAAATACTATGACATTTTTAGATATTCACAAAACTGTTTTCAAGCTCTGTAATGAAAGTTTTTATTTAATCTTGAAATTAAAATATATACATGCTGAGGATGTCTTTCTGTATGCTGTGAATGTGTTGCTCTGATTGATAAATAAAACACTGACTGGCCAGTAGCCAGGCAGGAAGTATAGTATAGGTGGGATAAGCAGAAAGGAGAATGCTGAAAAGTGGAAGGCTGAGTCAGGAGACACTGCCAGCCGCCACTGCCATGAGAAGTAAGATGTAAAGTACTGGTAAGCCTCAAGCCATGTGGCAACTTATAGTTTAATAGAAATGGTTTAATTTAAGATATAAGAACTAGAGAATAAGAAGCCTACCACAGCCATACAGTTTATAAGTAATATAAGTCTCTGTGTGTTTACTTGGGTCTAAGTGGCCGCGGGCCCTGGCGGGACTGGAGAAATCTCCAGTTACATATATACATTGATTTATTTATGCCACAATTTCATTATGTTTAAATTATTGCTATTTTTGAAAAGCTGAACTCATTCTCAGACTCTCTATTTTATTGTGTATATGTTTTTAAGACATCAAATCTGATTTTAGTAGAATTTTATTTATTCTAGTACATCTCACTTTCTTGTTTCCTTAAGCTCTATTAAAACACTTTAATCATCATGTTCTTAAGACATTCTTTCAAGATAACCTCTTACTCTTGGGCTATTTCATCTCTTCTATTTTGAGGCATTTCTTTTTCTGTTGGTTTTCTATAGTATGATAAATGCTTCACATGTAGAACTCCATTTCCTTTTTATTAAATGCACATGATACAGAATCTATAAAAGTACTTTATATAGTATTATAACTTATCTTATAAGATAGCACTAAATTTTTAGAGGATTCAATCAGTAATATTTTTAATTCTGAAGTGTTTAACCAACCCTTATGTGTGTGTGTGTCTGCTCTATTACCTACACATTCTTGTAACATGTAGTTGTTACATAGTAATCATGCAAGATTTGCAGTGTGTGTTGAAGTGCTCCTAATATGTACAAATGGAATTTTTTAATTAACCTACCATATGTCAAAGGTGCAAAAAAAAACACAAGTACTAAAGGGAGATCCAACAAAAGGAATTGTAAACACACACAAATGTTCTTGGTGGAGAAGATCATAGGAAGGACCTAGGGAATAAGCTTAATCCTGTTATTTAAATTAATGTAAAATTGAAGCACTCTCTAAATATTTTGGTTTATACCCAAAAACAGTTATTACTCTCAACCTTAACCAGAGACATTGATGAACCAACCTGTCTGCTCCTTAAGATCAGTAGCCATTTTGTAACAAAGTCAAAATAAGTTTATTTCTGTTTATTGTAAACTTGAGTTTAACTATGCCTTGACACATTTTTTGAATTATGCATGTTCCATATCCTGTAGCCTGATCTCCTCCCTCATAAGATAAGATGTTCTGCCAAATAATATTGAGATGTTCTGCCAAGTTTCTATGTAGCCAAAATTCCCCTGGAAACCCCCAAATGTTTGGAAACCACTAGCCTTTAAGTTTGGGGACTATAAAAATCTGACTTCTCCTATATTTGGGGATGACAATTAAGTCTCACATTCAGGAAGAGGAAGTTGCCAGATGGGCTATACCATGTGCATATAATAAATCTTCTTTAATTCAACCAAAAAACGGGTGGTGTTAATATCATTTAGTGAGATTAACAAAACCTCTTATCATGGTGAGCTAGTGTAGGCAGAGATTTATGGCTATCAAATATTTAATAAGTGATGAGTGAGTGTCATCCATAAGCAAGACATTTGTACCAGCTTCTCAAAGCATCATTGATCACTGAAGAAGAGGGGGGCACATTATAAGAGTGGAAAGATGGAGATAAGCAATTCAAACTTTCATTTCCTATGAAATATATAGCCATTGTAATCAGGAATTCTCAAGAGTTGTGAATGAGTGCATTGTGTCTTCAAATGTATAAACTGATCAACATCCAGGAAAGGATTGAGGAACTCAGGGCATTCTATCCTTCAGTGCTAAAATTTTCTATTAATACATTCAGGGAAAGGGAGATTCAATGTCTTCAATTCTATTCCCATTTGGTAAACCCAGCAATCCAGTCATCAGAGGATAATCTCAACCCAAGGTTCATACAAATGGCTGTGATTAAACCAGGTGGGTCACAGAGAGAGAGAGAGAGAGAGAGAGAGAGAGAGAGAGAGAGAGAGAGAGGGAGGGAGGGAGAGATAGGAAGAGAGAGTCATGAATCAGTAAAAGAACAGGTAAGGAGAAGAGGCATTCATATGTGATATAGCTAGATAAGAAAGAATGGATAAAAGAGCAAGTAGGGTGCATTCTGTCCATTAAAAAAGCATTGAAGAACTTACTTAACCAAAAAATAAAACTAAACTTGAACATGAAAATATGCACAGTAAAATTTTAATTGTTGAGACTCATATAGAATCATCATGTATATAAACATTCCTTTAACATACAAAATAAAATAAATTCCCTTTCCTAAAGTAATTTTATTCAAAATATTAGTGTTGTCAAGGTGATAAGTTTTTACACAAAATATGCAATGAGTAAATATATAATTTAGTCACAGACGCCATTTATTGAGAATTCTTTAATTTCCTACCCAGTACCATATGTTAATGTTCATTCTCATATTCTCTGGTTTAAGTTACCTTATGCCTAATTTATGTTCCTGAAATGTATTTTGACGAAGGTTTTCAATATTTTGCTAATCCCTGAAAGGAACTTAGGTTTTCTCCACTTTATAATCTTGAGTTTCTCTCAGCTCATATTCACATAGATATGCTTGCCTTGTTAGGTCTGACATTAAAAAAATTCATAATGATTTCCCTCTTTCAATTACATATTACAAGGTGTTATTCCATACTTCATCTATTTTATATGTAGTCCTTATTTTAGTAATAATATTCATAAGCTATAATCATATGGATATATATTAATGAGTACTTTGATGTTTGTTCAGTATTTGCAAAACTGCCTATGTTGCTGAGGTTTGTGGTAAAAATAAACAAAGGGATAATTTATTCACTTTGGTAGGAGTGTACAATGGTAATGACATAATGGAAATTAGTGTTAATGTTTTGCAAAAAGCTGGAAATGGGTTTATCCTATGATTCAGCTATGCCACTCTTGAGTACATAGTTGAGGGAATCTACATTCCACTACAGAGACATTTGCTCACTCACATTCACTAATGTTCTATTCAAAACAACCAGGGAATTGAAACAGCCTAGATGTCCATCAACTAGGTGAACAGATAATAAAAAGAGTGACATTTATATAATAGATGTTATTCAGATTTTAAGAAAAAAAAACTAATTATGCAGTTCTCACAAGAATTGGATTTTTAGAGAAGTAACCCAGACCCAGAAAGAAAAAGATTGCATGTTTGTTCACATTTTTGCATTTTAGCATGAATCTTTACATATTTGTATTTTTTGTATATTCATAGAGTTTAGGAAATGACTAAGGAGCCATAGGGGATAATGAGTCTATAAGTGAAGTATGATGGAATACAATGGTTTACAGGGAGATAGGAGAATAATAGAAAATGAAAGAAAAACAGGTATAAGGAATGGGAGGGCAGTATGGAGGAGAAAGTATAAAGAGGAACAAACTTCACTAGTAAGAAAGGCTCACTGGTGAAATAATAGTACCAATGTTATGGGAATAATTAATTACTCTATTAAAGCCCACCACAATGGATGGAACTTGTACCTGAACACATATTGGGACCAAGAACCTATAACTAAATTGACCATAGCTTCCAAGGAAAACCTGCTATTATTATTCTATTAAACAAATATAGTATTAAAATGTCACTGAATTACTTATGGGGAAAATACAGTGGGAGATAAATGCTACCAAAGACTTTTGGAAAAAGCTGTGTAGAGACCTACTAGTGTAGAATCATCCTAAGACATACAAATATACATTAAAGAGATTTTAAGTGTAGTTAACTTATAAGGGGAGAAAATACTTCAAATACACCCTACTTAGTACTAGAAAATGAAATACCAATACCAAGAATGGGATACCTCTATTTAAGTCAATGTCCAGAGAGGTCCTATAGAATGAAAACATTACAGGTGCTGTGGGATGGTCTGTATGTCAAATCTGTTGCTCTGATTGGTCAATAAATAAAACACTGATTGGCCAGTGGCCAGGCAGGAAGTATAAGCGGGACTAACAGAGAGGAAAAAAGGAGAGAACAGGAAGCTGAGTGAGAGAGACACTGCCAGCTGCTGCCATGACAAGCAGCATGTGAAGATGCCGGTAAGTCACGAGCCACGTGGATTAATTTAAGATATAAGAACAGTTAGCAAGAAGCCTGCCACAGCCATACAGTTTGTAAGCAATACAAGTCTCTGTGTTTACTTGGTTGGGTCTGAGTGGCTGTGGGACTGGCGAGTGACAGAGGTTTGTCCTGACTGTGGGCCAGGCAGGAAAACTCTAGCTACATACAAGCTATTGCCCTTAGTCTTAGTTGTTCTCTAGAACTTAGCAGAAAACCACTATTGTTGAAGACAGGACACATTTGTATCACAAAACTCAATCATCTATTGACCCAGAATGTGCATTCCTACTGGCTAGCTTTCATCGTGCTGGGAAATGCAAAGCATATTACTGGGTGTGAAAAGGATTTATGAGACTAGTGTAGTTATAGGAGCTACAGTAATGACTGTCCTGGGAAGATAGGTTCATTGTTTAAATAGTGGCACCAATGTTATGGAAGTTATTAATGACTTTGTGATTAAATTTAAGGCCGACTGGATGGAACCTACACCTGGGCTGATATTAGGACCAGATACCTATGACTAGATAGATTTTAACCCCATAGGAAAAACTACTACTATTATAATGATAAATATATATAGTGTTAAAGTATCACTGAGTGATTTATTGATATACACACAGTTGGAATAGTAAAAAGGGGATGAGAAGCTGAGGAAACAGGGTGAACATGATCAAAATAACATGTTTTTAATTCTCAAAGAACTAATACATGTGTTATTTTCAAGATTTTCAGAACTGATACAACTATAGATTCAATATAATTAACACCTATTGAAATAATGACTAGCAATTTTTCTTTACAATAGAAGACAACAGGAATATATGTATGATTTATTCTTCTTAATAGAGATTCTGTAATCCAATCTACACTTAGGTCTTTGCACATCCTTGTACGGCAGGCTGTTCACATTGTCTGAAGATCATTCACGAATATAATGTTTCTTTTGTGCTCCTGGAGCAGGAAGGTAGTAAAAAAATTACACTCACTATGCATAAGGTAACATTTAGTTATTCAGGACAGCAAAAATATATAAACTGGGGAAACCAAGCAAAGCTTTCCCATAACCTGCCCTGTAGTAAATACTGTATTGAGGAGAATCATTATGAACATAAAAGACATTCAAACGTGGAGTGAGAACTAAATGTGATTTAAATGAGGTTTGAACAGCAAAGAGTTAGAAGTTAAATAACTTGTGCAAAGTTACATGGTGAAAGGACACCTGAAATCTCTGTTATAGGAAGAAGTTTGTGACAACAGTGCTTGCAAGATGTATGGGAGGTAATAGAGGGAGCTAAAATTGAGGGTCTTTTGAGGAGTATCATGTTATAATACATTAGAAACTTTCTAAAATACATACATATATGAAGGTGATCTAAATGAAGTTGCTAAAAAATGAAGGAGACATTGTGCAAACTGGCCATCTCTTGTCACCAAATGAAGCTTCCAGTACCAGGTGTAAGTTAAAGCTAATTAAGTTGTTGGACACTGGGACACCATAGGTAACCCCAGGCGTATCAGGCTACTGCCAAGACAATAGGTTACTCTCCACAAATTGACAGCAAGGTCCCATTGATGAAGACAACAGCCATACAATTCATTGAACATGGAGATGCCGAGCTGGTGCATATAGAGCCTTCACCCCTATGCTCCAGCATCTTTGGTACAGGAAGGTACTCTGCATGTTATCAATAGAGAAACTCAAAACCAAGCCAGCCACAACCATTTATCTTGAATGGTGTAGTGCCTGCAAAATATGTTAGAGCAATGGTGGCACAAAGTTTGTGGGAATAATCACCCAATGACTGATTAGAAATAAGGCCCACTCCAGAAGGTAGAACCAAAACCCAAAACTGTTTGGGTGACCAAGGACCTGAGACTAGATAGCCCAGGGTCCTTGGGTAAAACCAAATAATAGTCATATAAGACATGAAAAAAATGTGGTGATAAAATAACAAAAAAAAATCCACAAAAAAGAATGCATAAAGTGCATAAGAACCAGAGGGGACAGAGAACACCAAGAAAATGAGCCCTTCCAAATCACCATGATTAATGCTCAGATGAGCTCACAGGGACTAAAGGAGCATGCACAGGGCCTGCATATATCGGTACTACATCCTCTGTGTATATATTATGGCTTCCAGTTTAGTGTCTTTAAGGGATTCTTCAGTGTACAAAGAGCAGGTCTCTTATTCTTTTTTTTTTTCTTTTTTCTTTTTTCTTTCTTTCTTTTTTTTTTTTTTGGTTTTTTGAGACAGGGTTTCTCTGTGTAGCTTTGCGCCTTTCCTGGAACTCACTTGGCAGCCCAGGCTGGCCTCAAACTCACAGAGATCCACCTGGCTCTGCCTTCCGAGTGCTGGGATTAAAGGTCTGCCCCACCACCGCCAAATCAGGTCTCTGATTCTTTTGCCTTCTCTTCATCTCTTTTCCCTCTGTTGGTTTGTCTTGTCTGACTTTGATGTAGCAATTTTTTTCTTGTTATATCTTATTTTGTTATATTAAAAATCGATAAAATAATGAATTAATACCAACTTAGACACTAGGGTGAAGGTTAATGACTGAACTGTCTTGTACACCTGCTGAGAGAAGTAAAATCACTTTTTTCCTATGCAGTGACACTGGTATATCAACCACTCCAGGGAAGATCTCATGTTCAGAAGTAATGGACCAATACATAATGGACTCCACTGTTTTTGGTATGCTATGCTATTATTTGGTTACAACTTGGTGGGTTTCAGGATGTGTCTTGTTTTATTT
The DNA here is from genome assembly GCA_902168405.1 of Peromyscus aztecus. Lineage (NCBI taxonomy): Eukaryota > Metazoa > Chordata > Mammalia > Rodentia > Cricetidae > Peromyscus > Peromyscus aztecus. The sequence goes on from CABHPQ010159145.1 coordinate 41,417, forward strand.
TGTTTTCTTGGTTTAGGGGTATTATTGTGTTGGGTTTTTGTTTTCCTTTGAGAAAGAACTTAATGTTGGATGGGGAGAGAGATGAGAGAATCAGGGAAAACTTGGGGAGGGGGAGAACATGATCAACATGTATTTAAATTTAAAATTATTTTAAATAATAAAAACATAATATGAAGAAGAACAATTTAAGAGAATACATTTTAGAACTTAGAAAATAAAAAGTTGTTTGGCTTGTAGACTGATTATTCTGCTTCAATTAGTGAACTCAAGCTCTGACCACAGCTAAGCATACAGAAGAACACAAGCAGGCCAGGGCAAGAATATAAAAACAGTGATAGAATATGCCTCTGTGTAACATATTTGAATCATTATTTTTTTAAGCTATACTTCTAAAGTCAGTACCTCATACAAAGTTTGTAACCTTTGATTTGGATTAGGTAAGAGTTCTTTCCTAGATTCATTATGTTTTTCCCTAATCATTTTGGTCAATTTACATTCTTCTTCTGTTGCTGCATTCCCCTTTGATTGTAGGGCTTGTACTCAGAGCTTTACAGTTGTAGACAAGTGTTCCACTGTTAAGCTATACCCCACCCAGACCTTTCATCCCTCTCTGAGACTTTAAAATTCATTGTTGAATTCTGTAGTTCATAATAAAGACTTATTGAAGGGAAAAAATTAGAATATTTGTGAATATCAAGGGTTAGAGTGTATTGCTCCAAGACGAAATGGAAGTGTAGCATTCAAATTCCTAAATAAAGGAAAGAAATATTTTCTCTCTGAATCTCTCCAGCGCATCTCAATTGCTTTGTTATTACAGAATCTTGTATGAGTTCAGCAAGTTGTTTGTAAGACCTATACATTTACCTGTCTCATTAGAAATTTCATTGTCTGGACAAGGAATGCAATCATAAGAGCAGACAACTTTTCTGAACCCACGCCCACAGCTCTTATGGCACATAGAATGAGGAATTTAAAAAAAAATGAAAGCTGTTATCAACTGTGTACAGTTTTATGGAAAGCCAAAATGGAATTTTTAATGTTAAACAATTAATTTTCAAATATAGTACCTACAAAAGCAGAAAATGATTTAGACAGACCTTAAACTTCATGCATTCCAGGCTTATTCAGGACTAAAAGAATGCTGTAGAGTTTGGAAATGGTTTTTGAAACTTGAAGAGATTAGGACAAGTATGAGGAAGTTAGGTCACTGGGAACCTATCCAAGAAAATCTAGTGTTCCTTCCAGATTCATCCTGTCTTGCTACTAAGTGATTACTGGTTTAGTAGCTTTCACTTCCAGCAAAATTGTGAATTTTGATTGCTATCTAGACAAAATTTAGACTTTTCAGGGAAACAATTCTTTAGGCATTTCTGTGGGAGTGTTATACAGAAATTTACTGGACATTAAAAAGGCTACTCTAAAGGTAGCTATCAGAATTTCATTGGCTGTTGTCTCAGACAGAGGGAAAAGGAGAACAGAGGTGAGCAGCTGCATTCATTGCTCTCTGATATCTGCCTGGGGATGGGATGTCATCACCACTTCCTGTCCTCAGAATCAAGCCTCTCCCACCATTAATCACTGCTTGCTCACACTATCAGCCAAAAGAAACCCTTCTTCTTTTTCTTCTGTTGTATGTTTAGTTGTAGTAGAAGACAATTCACACACATACATACATACACACACACACACACACACACACACACACACACACACACACACACACAAAAGACATGATCATACTATTCCTCCTAATTATAAAATGATAGCAAAATGCTAACTGATCAAAGACAATGATACAAACATTACTAAAATGGAAATATTGCTTGAATGAAAAATGTCCCCCATAAATTTGGTTATCTGAATACTTAGGGCTGAGTGTGAGACACTCTTTGGTGGGACTATGAAAGTTTTAGAATATGGCATTTTGGAGTGAGAATGATATTATTAGGGTTGTGGTGAGAGTGTTTATAAGCAAAATTCACATTGTGTTTACTCTCCCTGATTCTCAATTGTGGATGGACATGTGATCTCTCAGGTTCCTGCTCCTACCACCAACCCTACAAGTTTCTGCCATGTCTCTCAAGAGTGATAAATTGTTATCCTCCTGGAACAATTAGAACAAAAATAAAATGAAACAAATCTTTTATAAAAGTCATTTTTACTTATAATGTTTTATGAAAGTCAGCATCTGATACCTCTGATTGTATTTATTAGAAGAATGTCAGCTGAAGAACTGTGTCAACCAGGTTGGTCTGTGTGGCATTTCTGGGATTGAGATTCCTTGTTTCCAGGTATCTCTAGCTTGTGTCAACTTAGCACAAGAATGAACATTTGGAAGCATATTGAAAAGTTAATGGTAAATCTCTGGGTATTTCCAGGCCACTCTGACAAAGAAAGCAGTATTGAAATGGCAGCTCTTCATGTCTCCCACCTGTCTTCTAAATGCAATCCCCCAGTCTCACCCTCAGTTCTTGAGCAGATCATCTGCTGTGGCCTACCCTCCCTTGGATCCACTTCAAATGTATCATACAGACCTTCCCCTTCAATTTAATTTCCTCAATATCATTACTATAGTCTAATCCCCAACTCCAGCAGGCATTCCTTGGAAAATTGTAGGTCCCTCCAGTCAGGAAAGCAGTAGTCTAACTGTGGGTTTTCACCTCTCCCTTCTATCCTTTCAATAAAATCTTCCAGTCGCACTCCAAAAATCTTCAGCAGAAAACCTTCTGGGGCCTACACCTCCTCTTTTCTCCAATGTCCACTGCAGAATACACATTACCTGCTCTTTTCCACCTACCCTGTCATGCCAGCCACCTACTTAAACAGGCATTTCCTGGAAATTCACAAGACAAGCCTGTCTGAAAAGTAAGTAGGCCACAGAACCAGATAGGCAAGCTTCACATCTTCTCTCTCCCTCCTCTGCTGTTAACATAACATCCCACCCTGTGTCTTCTCCAGCTTTATAGCAGACAGTCTGGTGCAGCCTCTCCATACTCTGCCATGATTCCCCAGGAATAAGCAGATCCTTATGGAATGGCCTGCTGTCCTCCAACTGCATACCTTCCTTGTCCATCCTCACACTAAACATCAGCTACCAATACCAAGGAACACATTTTACTGGAAAGCCTCTATAGTGGTATTTTATTTGTACTGAAATGTGATTTTATTTGTATGTTAATAAATAAAGTTGCCTAGGGGTCAGAGCTATTAGCAAGCCATAGCGAAAACCGGTTGTGGTGGTGCATGCCGGTAGGATTTGCTGAAGGAGGTGCATGCCTTTAATCCCAGCACTTGGTAGGCAGAACTAGGTAGATTTCTGTGTGTTCAAAGATACAGCCAGCACTGGAGACACATGCTCCAATGTGTGTCTGGAGGTCTGTACAGACAGGCAGTGACGAGGCAGTCATGTGGTTGGGTTTACAACCAATGAGAAGGCAGAACAGAAACTCTATTTAAAGACCAACAGACAGGAAGTAGCTCTCTTTTGGAGAGATCTCCTAGCTGAAGAAGCTAGCTGCAGCAGGCGGGTAAGGCTCTTAGCTCTGACCTCTTGGGCTTTTATCTTTACATTGGCTCTGTGTTTCTTATTTAATAAGACGGTTGGTTACATCTACAAGCCTCAGTAAACACATCTAACAGGATTCCAAAGCAAATATTTAGCAGGAAATGCAAAGCTGCTGTCACACCCTGCTAAGAACCAGAGAAGGCAATAGAAATCAAGAAATCACCTAGCAAATAAAGACAAGATAAAATATCAGCACCTAGAATTACAAGCATCCTAAACACAGATGCCTATTTTTCGGTACAAAAATACAGTCAATAATAGTCAGGACAATATGTCTCTACTAGAGCCATGCACCTTTATGACAGTAGGCCCTGAGTATCTCAACATAGGTGAAGCACAAGACAAAGACCTTAAATATTTGTTATTGATATGATACAGGTCTTTAAAGAAAAAAGTAATAAATCCCATAAAGAAACATATAAAGACAAAAAATTAAAAGAGATTGGAAGATAATGAAGAAAACATTTCAGGACCTCAAAGTAGAAATAGAATCAATAAAGAAAACCCACACAAAGGCAAAACTGAAAAGAAAAAAAATTAGGAACCCAAACAGAAACCTCAAAGGCAAGCCTCAACAGCAGAATTCAAGATACGGAAGAAAGAATCTCTGGGATTCAATGGATACATTGAAGAAAATGTTAAATCTAAAAATCTCCCAGTACAAAATATCCAGAAAATCTTGGACACTATGGAAAGACCAAATTTAAGAATATTGTAGATAGAGGAATAAGTGAAAGCCCAAGCAAATGGCAGAGAAATTATTTTCAACAAAACTATAGAAAAAAATCCCTAATCTAATGAAAGAGATCAATGAAGATACAAGGAGCATAGAGAAAATCAACTAGACTGGACCAGAAAAGAAAGTTCACTTGGCATAAAATAATCAAAACATTTAACATATAGAATATAGAAAGAATATTAAATACTGCAAGAATAAAAAAACTAAGTAACATAAAATGTCAGAACTCTTCCCACTGTATCCTAGAGAAGGAGGCAAATGCTAACTTCCTAGGTCCCAATACCTTAATTAGATCTGCCATCCACTTGAGAGAGAGGGAGGGAAGATGGGAAGAAAGAATAATGGAGGGAGATTGTATTGAACATTGGTCCAAATTCCCAGTGCCAAAAGTCTATCTGTGACCTTTTTTTTTTTTTTCATTTAAAAGCATTGGTTTCAGCTTTAATCAGAATTGATATGGCCATTTTTATTTACACAGCAATATTTCATTTTTATTTAAATACTTGAAAAAAGTGCAGTGTGTGTTTATCTGAGATCTCTAAATGGTATAGAGTTCATGTACTGTCACAGGATTTGAGTAAAGAAAAAATGTGTGTGTGTGTGTGTGTGTGTGTGTGTGTGTGTGTGTGTGTGTGTTGCCTTTAGTACATTGTAAGTACTGTCTTGTCACCTCAGATTGAGGTTGTGCATTTTATACTGAATTGCGTGGTGTTGCAAATCAACCTGTGTTGCTGTAAAAGCTTGTGCAATTATCAGTGTGTTCTCTTCTATGTGGTAGCTGTATTGAACGTTGAACTTTGAGACTACGAGAACTACGCTTGCATCGGCTCCTGTCCTCACCTCTCTGCTCCCTCACCCTCTCACCCTGTCCCAAGATGTGTGCCCTCTGCATCAGCTCTTATAGAGAGCATAACCTCAGCTAAGCCCCACCCTAGGAAATCTCTTTGAGAATTGTGTGATCGCACACAAAATGCAAAGTGAACACTGTTTCATCTCTGAGGCTAGAGAAACCGATTATGGGGTGTCACAGGCTGCTGATGCTGCAGGTGCTGACTCTGTGGGGACCCAGAGGAGATGCTGCTCCTCAGAACATGGACAAAGGAAGCACAAGTGTAAATACAGTAGCAGGAAAAAAGAATCAAAGACCATCAAAACAGGTATCATCTTGCACGTGCTTTTCTGTTTCCAAGTGCTAAATGCAAACACTGTGTATTAATTAGTTTCATGTGCCAAGATCTTGTTACCAAATGGTGTTTCTGAAAATTGTCAACATTTCCCCAGTACCCCTCCATTACTAAAGACAGAATAAAAATAAAAATAAAAAAATATACAGACATGTGGCAACCTGTTCTTCCTACCAAATATAAACTTGTGTATGATCAAAGTATTTTACCTGTGTTTTCTCTCTAAACCCAAATAAATGTGTAAATGTGGACCTAAAAAAAATTAAAAATAAAATAAAAAAAATAAAAATGTCAGACCTGCCAGAATTTCACCAATCTCCTCAATGATAAAACAAAAAACCAGAAAGTCCTGGAAAGGTGTTCTACAAAGACATCATATATGTCAACCCAGAATATATATCCAGCAAGTATTTCAATCACAATAGATGCTAAAAATGTAACATTCCATGATAAAAACAAATTTAAGAAATATTTACTTATAAAGCCAAACCTAGAGAAGGTACTAGAAGCAAAACTACAACATAAAGAATTTAGCCCCAAGAAAACACAAGGAAAAATAATCTCAGAGCAGAAAATCAAAACAACGGAAACATGCACACACACACACACACACACACACACACACACACAAACAAAAACGCACACACGCATGCACGCACATAAGCACATCCTAAAACAAAGCAAAACTAATAGGAATCGCCAAACTCTGTTCATTGATAACTCTTAAAATCAATGGTCCCAATTCCCTAATAAAGAGAAACAGATTAAAAGAATGGATGCAACATGACAGAGACCTAATGGGTGAAAAAAATCATGAAAAAAATCTATCCTTCTGATGTCAATGGAGATTGAGAGCCCAATATCGCCAGTTTTGGCAAGCATTAATGTAAGCCTAGCAACTGTAACCATGAGATTGGATTCTGTAGAAGAGCTGCCAGCTAAAGTTGTGCCGGGATCAAGAAAAATGGGCCTTGGCGGTTCATGTTACTGGAGTTGTATCCATGCCAGTGGATGTCCACACAATCCAGAAGAGAATTTGGCATTGCTGCTGCCGCTGTTGCTGTTATAGCAATGACAACCACCGCTGCTACTGTTTCTGGGATTACCATTTCATAATTGCTTACTACAGCTAGCACAGTGGAGACCCTGGCAACAAAAGTAGCTACCACAATTAGTTAATCTTTCATTCTATTGGGCATGATTAACTTAATTCAGTAGCTATATACATCTCGATTGGCTTTGAAAATTATAAATTTATACACTCAAGTTCCAGTTGCTTTTGGGATACTATCTTACAAGCACTCCAACATACAGTATGGCTTGTTAAGGAAGGGAATGGCCCAGTTGCCTTTAGCCTACTGGCTAAGGGTGAGATAGGACCTCTGTTGGTCTTTTCTGTATCGAACACACAGATTACAAGCCCAGTGCCACTTTGAGATCTTTGGCAGCAATTAACTATGCAGCTCACACACGATTGAGCCTGTATGATAATGAGCATTCAGAGACTGGTAATGCCTGGTGGGCACTCACCAACCTAAGACAGAGCACCTGTGTGGCCTGGGCATGCATCTCCTTGATGGGTAAGGTGACCTGCTGACGTCCCACGCAACCCAAGTCAGAAGCTCATTTTTTTAATAAAAGGGGGACCTGTAGGTCCCTGGCCCCCGTTTTGGGTAACTGCTGCCTTGCTTGCAGACCTTGACCTTGATATCCTCCCTATGCTAATTCCCTGCCAGGTTCCACCCTCCTGAATGCTTAAGGGAAGTTCCTTGTCTGTGTATCCTGCATAATGGGTGTTAACAGCTTAGATGCAAGATTGTAAAACATCAGGAGCGAACTTCTGCCCTCCGGGGTCCTCCCATTGTGCTGTAAGCCTGTATTTAAGACCTCCTACCCCTTCAGTAAATGACATTTGGCATTTAAAATTAAAATATATATAT
>CABHPQ010159146.1:9569-23390 GCA_902168405.1 Peromyscus aztecus
TATGGGGTAGGAACTTGTGGGAAGGATCAACCTATCTTGTCTAGGCAAAAGTGAGGCAATGGGTTCCTAGAGTCATGTTGTCCATGGTCTACAGAAGGCCCTGGCAGCAACTGAGGTGCTTCTGTACCCATCCATCTTCTTTGGAGAAAATAAAGGTGCTGTCAGGAGCCAGCATGTCTCTATCATGAAAAACATTTTAAATGCCATATTCTGCAGATCTCTGAGTATTTGAGGACTGTCCGTCCATTAGGTATGAATGACTGGCTATCAACTAGTATTCCCTAAGTCTCCAATATCTTAGCAGCTTTCATAAGACTAGGACTTGCTGTCCCCTGAGAAGACAAAGAAGAGTGACAGAGAAAGGTCTCAGAGCTGAATGAGACCAGGAGAAAAGGGGCTGTGAGTTGGTGTGTGGCCCAACTCTTGGAAAAGGACCCTCTCAGGGGACAAGAAACTCCATCATAGGATATATAGTTTGTTTATAAAATATCTTATTTATCAAACATATGTCATCATTTATTTAAATTCTCTAGTGGTGTAAATCTCTAAGTTAGTTTTTGTTAATCTGAACAGATAAATTTTGCAAGACAAGGAGGCTTACGTTCTTCAGCCTGAATAGACCTTGAGTAAGGAGAGACATTTCTAAGCCTTTGGCAGTAGCGATATCTGCATCTATTACCATTTTTAAGGCCCTGTAGTTTTGGCCTGATCTTTGAGTACAGCCAGATTCTAATCCTGAATTATTTATATAGAAATAATTATTTCTAAAGGTCATATAATAACTCTTTGGCTCTGCATAAAGAAGGTCAAGTGTCTTATCTTATTGCAGAACAATTTTAGTTAATAAATCTACCAATTGACAATTTGGGGTCCAGTTTCCTAGTATATCAATGGGCATTAGGTAGCCATTTTGTCCCCCATGCCAGGGGGTCTACCTTTAACTTAGCCTTTTAGCCTGTTTTGGGAGCACGGAGCACAGGATGACATATTCTCTTCCATAGCTGCTTCAAGCTGAAATGAGGTGCAGATAGTTAGAGACCAGGGAGGTTGAAAGGCTAGTCAAATGTAAGGAGGGCCTTTAGGCAATGGAGAATTAATCACAAGCACCTGATTTGATCCAGCTGGAAACAAGAAGCATTCATATTGCCTGGTTTGGTATATACCAGCTTTCAGCAAGTCCATGTCTTACAGGTTGATGTCAGCAGCCAATGCCTGGATATATCAGTCAGCCAAATAGAAGCCCACTGAAGCAGATATAGACTAGAGACAAAAGTTAAAATTTATGACCTTATTTGGAACTTTTATGCCCATGGTCTTAGTAATTGGGAAGGGGAGACCAAGAGAGAGAAAAACACCATCCTTAGGAATAGACAGGTGAGAAAAACTCATTTATCTAGAATTTTTTTGACCTCTGTGAAGTGAATCTAAGTTTTATGATTTCTTTTGATCCTTTGAAACTTATATGAATTTTTATTTTATAAAATAATATAAAAAGCAATTAATGGGTATCTGTAAAACAGCAGTAGACTTATACCTATAAGTTTATATTTGGAAACAATTGAAGAAAAATCCAAAATCCTGAGTTTGTGACCCAAACAGCATCAGAACTCTATTAATATCAAAATCTAAAATTTTAAAATCTTAATATAATAATATCACAGAAGGGAAAAGTAATCTAAAGCATTTAAATCATTTATTTATGTCAAGAGACCTAGTAGCTTTAAGGAAAGTAAGGTTTGATTTTTTAAAAAAATGAGCTGGCCAGTTGGCCATATCACCGGCATGTGGCTCCACTGATGCTCGAGAGCCTGGGAGGGAGAGAGGGAGGGAAAAGATAGGTCTCTGGGCCCTGTTCACACAGTGCTGGAGCGGCCACAGAGGAGTGCCAGGCTGAGACCTGAGGCTGGAGTCCTCAGACCCATAAAACAGTGCACGGTGCAAAGCAGAGCTTTTCTGACCTTCCCTTGCACAGACAGACTGAGTGCTAGGTGCCAGCTGTGGTGATATATTGTGTACCCTAATAAACTTACTTGGGGATCAGAGGACAGAGCCAGCCACTAGATTAGACATAGAGGCCAGACAGTGGTGGCACACACCTTTAATCTTATCACTTGGGAGGCAGATCTGTCTGGATCTCTGTGAGTTCAAGGCCACACTGGGAACAGAGCCAGGCAGTGGTGGCACACACTTTAATCCCAGCACTTGAGATCTCATGCCTTTGTTTCGAAAGCACACACGCCTTTAACCCCAGGAAGTGACATGGCTGGGTGGAGAACGGTATGTAAGGTGTGAAGAGACAGGAGCTAAGCAGCAGTTCAACTGAGACCCTCAGGGGTGAGGACTCAGAGGCTTTCAGTCTGAGAATTTGTGGAAATAAGATAGGCTGAGAAGTTGGCAAGGTGAGGTTAGCTGTGTCTTGTTCTGTTTTTCTGATCTTTCAGCTTTCACCCTAATATCTGGCTCTTTTTTTTTTTTATTAATAAGACTGTTTAGCAATTCATGTTACACCCCACCCATGCTTGAGCCATGGACAGGAAGTGACTTTTTTGTTGCCCTTAGTAAAGATGGCCCTTGACCATGTGATTACCCTTATCAAATATGGTGACTGACCACATGGTCATGTGGTTTATTTTTGTTTGTTTGTTTGTTTGTTTGTTTTTATAAGACAAACAGAGTAAATATAGAATACATAATCTCAAGCATTCAAAGTCAGTCAGAAACACAGTTATGTGGCCACATCCGTCACATATTTCCATTCACACATACAAAATAAACTTTTAACAGAAAGAATCGGAATGAGATGGTGTTAACAGTGGCAGCCGCAGGAGGGAGGGTTGGATAGGAATAGAACAGGAGAATGAGACATTTTGAGCAAAAGCATGTGGTGGCAGTAGGCACAGAAACAAGAAGCAGGCCATACGGGTACACATAGTAGGCTACAGCTAGGAGAGGAGCAAACAGGACAGAAAAGCAAAATAGAAAAGGGGGAGGAGTAGATGTTTCCAAGGTGGCAGGAACATCCTACCTTAAAAGATGCTAAGCTGTAAGACATGTTGAACTCTAGCCATGGTGGAAGACGGTGGGAGATCAATGCTTAAGCAGCATTTTCCATGAGCAAGGTAGACAAGATCCAATAGCTAAAGTCTCTTGCATCCTAGAGGTTAAGTGAGGATCAATTAATGGCACAAGCCACTCGGTGGCCCATCAACAAACACAGAGTAGGGACCAGGGGCATTAGCCAAAAGGACACATGGTTACCCAGTAGGTGTACAAACAGTGCAAAAAGGTAAGAAACCATGCTCAAAAAGTCAATCCTCAGTCACGAAAAATGGCCAGAAGAGAGGGGCTTACCGAGAGGATGAGGGTCCCAGAGATTGTCCAGTTGGAAGGTACAGGGTCCCAGCATTTCTCAGATTGCTGGTGGGTAGAAGAAAATGCCAAGGGGAACTTGGTGAGCCATGCAGCATCAATGTTATGATACTGCACATGGGAGGCCTTGGTGGGTTGGGCCAAGGTGCTCCAGTGGGTGAGGGAGACATGCCATGAAGACATGGTGGAGGAAGCGGGGCTATGGGCTGTGGCATGGAACAGTGGAAAGTCACTCACACCATGAAGACACATGTCCACATGGAAAGTTTATTTTGAGGGGAGGGGAGAGAGAATGGAGGGAAGGAAAAAGGAGAGAGAGAGAGAGAGAGAGAGAGAGAGAGAGAGAGAGAGAGAGAGAGAGAAGAAATGCACATAGAAAGAGAGAGGGGGAGGAGAAGTTATCTCTTAAAGTGGGCTTTATGTAAGATGAAGTCAGGACTGGGCAGGCCAGGGTATTATCTGCTTATTGGCTAGGATTCCAAGAAGTGAGTCTGAATGCTAACATTCCTGGAGGCTCAATGGCCAGCCAGTTTAGGCTCTTGTCAAGTTCCAAATTCACTGAGAAACTCTGTCTCAAAATAACTCCAGATGATGGAAAGATCACCCATGCTTATGAACTAACAGAATTAATATTGTAATAATGGCTATATTATCAAAATCTATCTACTAATTCATCATAATCCCCATAAAATTTAAATAACATTTTAATGTGTTATTTTTTTCATTTCTGTTATGAAATACTTGACAATAGCCAACTTCAGGGAAAGAGAGATTATTTCACTTTATAGTTGGAGAGGATACAGCCTGCCATGGTGAGGGAAACATAGTATCAAGAGCAGGAAGTAGCTGGTCACATTACATCCCAATCACAAAGCAGAGACTGAGAAATGCCATTGCTCAGATCACTTCTTCTTTCTATTTAGGATGGAGCCCCACCCAATGGGAGGTGTTGCCTGTCATCACGGTGGAACCGCCTTTTTCAGGTAAATCTTTCTGATAACACCATCACAGACACGCCCAGAGATGTCTTTCCATAAGATACTAAATTCTACCAAGTTAACAGTCAATATTAACCCCTACAATGTTTGTTCAAGACAGAAAATCAGAAGAATAATAGTTTTAACATTCACAGAAACACAAAAGTCCAAAGGACTCAAAGCAATCCTAAGCAGAAAGATCTATTCTGGTAATATCACAACATCTGACTTTTTTTTCCTACCCAACATAGTATTTTTATTTATTATTTGGGAATTTCATACAATGCACCCCAATTACACTGGCTTTCCATTCCTCTTAGGTCCACTGGCACACCTTTGTGCCCCACCAAAAGAAAACAAACCAACAAACCAACACCACCACCAAAGAAACCCACCAAGTCTAATTTGTGTTGCCCATGTACTCCCTGGGGCTTGGTCAAAACTCCAGTAGCCAACCCCTTAGAGAAAACTGGCTCTTCCCCACCCACCCCCACCAGAAGCCATCAGCTGTGAAGAGCTACACTTCAGCACTTTTATCACAATTTTTAAGGACTCTCTTCAATAGCTTCTTGTCTAGACTGTTTCTTTTGGGGGGGTGGTGAGGGTGTCACAGAAGCCTTCTGTGTCTTTCATTCTCAGTCATGAGTCTGCAATCATCAATACCACTACAAAAGAAGCTTCCTTGACCCTAGCAGTTATAATCAGCATGGATCAGGACTGTCACATGACCTCTGGTGGTAGCTCAGATTCCTTCGGTAACTAGGATTATGGACATCAATGTGGTCTTCATTTGCAACATGGACCATTGATATCAACATGGTTTTTGTCTGCAGTGCAGACCATGGACATCCATCTGACCTCTGGCAGCAACACAGACCCTGACCTGACTCTAAATTATACGAGCCCCATTAATGTATGTATGTTAAAGATACAAAAGTAAGCACATTAACAAATAGAACAGAAGACACAGAAAGAATACGTGAGGCTATTTTTGACAATTTTTGACAAAAGTATCAAAAACACACATTGGTGAAAAGACAACCTCTTGAACAAATGATACTGGGAAAACTGGATATACACAGGTAACTGAATGAAACCATACCCTTATCTCTTAACTTGTACAAAAATCAATTCAAAATGGATTAAAGACTTTACTGTGGGACCTGAACCTCTGAAACTACTTGAAGATAAAACACTTCAGGATGTACACAGAGCTAAAGACTTTCTGCAAAGATTTTTCAGTAGCTCTGGAAACAATTCTAAGAACTGACAAATTGGATTGGATGAAATGTAAAAGTTTCAGCAGAATGAAAAGACAGTCCACAGAATGGGGAAAAATCTTTGGCAGCTATACATATGGTAAGGGATTAATATCTAAAATCCTTAAAACTTCAAAAACTGAAACACTGTCAGAACAGAGTCCAAAATGGAACCGTGTGAGGTTTCTGAGATATTTTGAGAAAACTCGAAGTGAACTCCAAGACAAGAATCTTATAATCATTATTCCTCCATAACTTTTCTCAGAATGTGCTTTCATGCCTCTCACCGGTATAATAACATGGGTGGGTTTTACTTTAGATCATCTTACCCATTATTATTCAGAATGATGCTTCAACAAGCATGGGTTATTTTCCATGACTATATACAGACTAAACTCAAGTGAACTTTGCTCATGACCTTGCTTAACCCTCAGAAAACCCTCATAATATAAGTTGCCTGATTCTCTGAATAAAGTTGGCTATCTGCCTCATTTTTAGGCTCAGCTCTTTCAGGTTCACGCCACCAAATAGAGTGGTAACAAAACACCAAAAACCAAATCAACAAATCAACAAATGAGTGAGTAAATTGAACAGAAACTGGTAGCCAGAAGATTTCTTCAGTACCGCCTGGCCATGCAGTCCCTCAGCCGATTATAAAATAATCACTCAGAGGCTTAATATTAATTACCAATTGCACGGCCTATGGAAGGCTTCTTGCTAACTAGCTCTTATAACTTAACCCATTTTTATTAATCAATAAGTTGCCATGTGGCCATAGCTTACCAGTACTTTAACATCTTGCTTCTCCTGGTAGTGCTGGCATCTCCTTTCTCTCCTTTCTCCTCTCACTATCTCTCTTGGATTTTCCCACCTGGCTCCATCCTGCCCCACCATAGGCCACTTTGTTTGGAATCTACTAACTTACTACAAGAACTTCAGTCCATTAATAATACATGTACACTCGGTTTTTATTTTATTTATAATAAATATGAATACTTAATGGATAAAACAATAACTCTCCAGAGTGAAGTTACTGCTACTCAGATCCTTTATAAGAAAGAAAGATTATCATTAACTGATAAAATAAGGTCTATGGAATTATGTGTTTCAGAAGAACATAAAAGACTGCATGATTCCGTGAAATCTTTGGATCTCTTACAACAGAGGAGGTTCACTCACTGGAACAGACCCTAGATGCTCATCTGTAAGCCTTAGAAGAAACTCAGTAAAAATGACAAGGGACCTAATAAGCAGAAGGGCAAGGCCATACAAGTCATAATATCTCCAAATGGCTCTCATACAATGGCTTAGCCTGTCATCATTCGTGAGAGGCCAGCAGATGAGCCATATGTGGATGTATGTTGCAACCTATTCCTATGAGAAATTCAAAAACATTAAGGAAGTGGTGGTCACCTATGATACACACTCAACATATGTAAAACAGATGTTAAGTATGTAGCCTACCACAACTAGAATCATACCAGATGATTGGAATCAGTTAATCTCAGCTGTTCTAGAGAGAGGAAGTGAGGATCCTAGAACAACAGGGTAAGACCAGAGACTTTGAGATCTCCCAAGATCAAATTCTTGGTGAGGGACATTTTGCTGATAGAAATGTACAAGCCATTTATGATGAACATACAATATCTCTATGCCATATAGCAGCTTTAAATGCTTGAGAAAAAAATTACAGTACCAGAAAAACCAACTGAGCTATACACAAAAAATTTTCACGGTCCATAAGAACCTTTTACTGAATTTTTACAAAGGCAGTATCAGATAAAGACCTAAAACAAGTATTAACTGAGTCCTTTGTGTTTAACAATGCTAACGCAGAATACAAAAGAATACTTACACCATTAAATGTCAGGTCAGCACCTCTTGAAGAATGGATTCAATAAATAAATGCTGTTGTGTCTCTTAACTATGGTAAAGAGGCTTGAATAAGAAAGGCAGTTTCTAGAGATGGAAGGAGACCCCAAGGTACCAAATGTTTTAACTGTGGTAACCAGGTCATATGAGTAGAAACTGTACACAGGGTGCTCTTAGAAGCAATACTCCCTCTAGAAATAACCCAAACAGGTGACCTCAACCTTCTGGATTATGTAGAATATGTGGCAAAGGCCGACATTGGACCAATGAGTGCAGCTCAACAATAGATATATGAGGCAACCTTTCCTTTACCAGTGGGAAATGCCTCAGGGGACCTCTTGCAGGCCCCCAAATTGAGTGTGATCCAAACATTTCCAGTCACGGTGGAGGAAATTCCTTTCCAGGACAATTAAATAACCCAGTGCTAATGTAAAGAACAATACTGCACTGGATGACAGAACAGCTCTGATAGATGAATCAAAAGTTCCAAAGAACACAATAAAATAAATATTTTGGCAGTATTCCATAAATGAACAAAGTCCAAAGCTCAGACTTTGAATTAATGGCATTGTTCTAGAGGGCCTGGTAGACACAAGTGTAGATGTGACTGTAATTACACCAAAATCATGGCATCCAAATTAGCCTCTTCAAGAGGTAGATGTCTAATTTCTAAAGACTGGAACCCTATCTCAGGTAAAACAGAGTTCGAGGTGGGTTGAATGCATAGGGCCAGAAGAACAGAGAGGAAGACTGAAGCCATATGCAGCAAAATTAGCAGTGAATCTTTGTGGCCAAGATCTGTTATAGCAGTGAAATACCCAGATTACAATTCCTACACTCTCAGAAAGGGAATACAGACCAATGAATGTTTCTAGGAATAATATTATAACATGCTATAAAAAACAACCACCAACCATTCAGGCTGTACACAAACAGAGCACAACTGCTGTTGAACTCTCAGAAGTACCAACAGCCTTACCTTTAAAATGGCTAACTAATAAACCTGACTGGGTTGGACAATGACCTTTGACAAAAGAGAAGCTACAAGCTTTAGAACAGCTGGTTCAAGAGCAGTTAAATGCTGAATACATTGAACAGTCTACCAGCCCTTGGAATTCTCCTGTATTTGTTATTTTTTAAAGAAAAGTCCAGTAATTGGAGAATACTGACAGATCTGAGAGCTGTTAATAAAGTAATCCAGCCTATGGGTTCCCTACAGAATGGGATGCTCTTGCCCTCTCTACTAACCAAAGAGTGGCCTATAATAGTTATTGACTTAAAAGACTGTTTCTTTACCATAACTTTACAAGAAAATGATAGAGAAAATTTTGCCTTCACAGTATCTAATTATAACAATTCCAGGCAGTCAAGAGATATCAACAGAAGGTCTTCCCACAGGGAATATTAAACAGCTCTACCCTGTGACAATATTTTGTGCAAAAACCATTGGAGATAATTCATGTGAAATTTGCACAATCCATAATTTATCATTATATGGATGATATCTTATTAGTTGATCCAAAGTTAGGTACCTTAGAAAGCATGTTTGAAGAAGTAAAGAAAGTTTTGCCTTGCTGGGGACTACAAATTGTCCCTGAAAAAAATACAAAGAGGATATTCTATTAATTACTTAAGATATAAGACTGAGCTACAAAAATTAGATCCCAAAAGGTACAACTCAGGAGAGATTGATTGCAAACTCTTAGTGATTTTCAAAAATTGTTAGGAAGCATTTCCAACTTACAAGGTATAATTGGAATACCTAAAGATGGACCAAAATATTTGGCTAATACTCTAAAAGGGAACAAGGGCTTAAATAGTCCAAGAGAATTATCAGGCAAAGCTGAGAACTGGCTCTAGTAGAAAAGACAATATGAGAAGCACATGTGGATTGTGTGAATCCAGAACTTATATGCATTCTGATCAACCTCCCCTCCAGACACTCCCCCACAGGGATTTTGATGCAGAGGGAAGATATTATATTGAAATGGATATTTCCACCATGTAAACCAAGTAAGAAGTTAAAGACTTATGGAGAAAAGATCTGATTTGATTCAAAAAGGAAAATTAAGACTTCACCAGTTGACAGGAATGGGCCCAGCAGAAATTATACCTTTAACTAGTGAGGACATTTCCTCACTGTGGAAAGAAAATGAATACTGGCAAAGAGCCTGCAGTGACTTTTTGGAAGAGATTAACAACCACTATCCCAAAAGCATGAGAATAGAATTCATAAAGAAGACTGAATGGGTCCTTCCTCATATTGTACAACAAAAGCCAATTTCTGGAGTCCTCACATTCTATACTGATGCAAATAAATTAGGGAAAGCAGGATACAAATCAGGAGACTTAAGTAAAGTGGTTCAAAGTCCATACAACTGTGTATGAAAAGCAGAACTGTATGCTGTTCTTATGGTACTAATGGTCTTCATCTTCACAGAACCCCTTAATATAGTCACTGACTCTCAATACACAGAGAGAGTTGTTTTAAATATTGAAACTGCTGAATTTATTTCTAATAATACAGTTAACTTCATTATTTATACAATCTCAGGAAATCATCAGAAATAGGGAACATCATATATATATATGACACACATCAGATCCCATACAGGTCTTCCAGTACCTCTAGCACAAGGTAATGATGAGATTGATTAGTTACTAATAGGAAATGTGCTAGAAGCCTCGGAATTTCATAAGAAGCACTATATAAATAGCAAGGGTTTGATTCTCCATCACTTGGCAACAAGTCAAGGAAATTGTAAGAAAATGTCCTACTTGTTCGTTCTGTAACCAAACTCCATTACCCACAGGAAGCAATCCAAAGGGTATATAAAGAAATGAAATTTGGCAGATGGATATATTTCATTTTGCAGAATTTGGAAGATTAAAGTATGTACATCACACCATTCACAACTATTCAGGATTTCAATGGGCAACTCCTGTGAGTTCTGAAAAGACTGATTCTGTGATTGCACACCTATTAGAAGTTATGGAAATACCTATACAAATTAAGACTAACAATGCCCCATCATATGTCTTAAATAAAATGAGACAGTTTTTTTCTTATTACAATATAAAGCATGTTACAGGTATACCACACAATCCCACAGGCCAAGCAGTCATAGAAAGATCCAATAGAACTTTAAAGGATATGCTAAATAAACAGCAACAAGTAACAGTGACTTCTAGAAATAGATTATGTAATGCTTTATTAACCTTGAGTTTTCTCAATGCTGATGAGGAAGGAACAACAGCTGTGAAGAGACATTGGACAACAGAAAAACTTCTGAGCTAAACCAACAAATTTATTTCAAAGATGTGTTAATCTCAGAATGGAAACCAGGATACATTCTATGTTGGAGAAGGGGTTTTGAGTTTGTTTCTGCAGGAGATGAAAAGCTATGGATAACAACAAAACTAATAAAAATTTGATTTGAACAGGAGAAATCCCTTGAAAAAGAGAAGTAAAAGCTCATCCACTGATGTGATATCTCTACAAGTTGTAAGAAAAATTTAACAAACAAGGCTTGGGCCAGGGTTCTGGTTTTTTGTTGTTGTTGTTTTGTTTCAGGATAATAGGAATACCTATCTTCAAGAAATCATAGAGCCAGGCAGGTCTCTATGAGTTTGAGGCCAGCCTGGTCTACAGAGCAAGATCTAGGACAGGCACCAAACCTACACAGAGAAACCCTGTCTGGAAAAACCAAAAAAAAAAAAAAAAAAAAGAAAAGAAAAGAAAAGAAAAAAAGAATCTATTGATACCAATATACTCTACAGGGTAATATCTCACTGCCTAACATCAATATCTGTTTAACTCTAGAATAGTTGTGGTCCTGATTCAATTATAAATCAAGTTGTCTTTGGAGTTGGAATGTGGCTCTCTCCTCCTCTAAACCCAAGTATGTAGCACGAATCTTAAAAGATCTTATTAATAAAAACAAATCCAGGCCAGGTATTGGGGTGAATGCTGAAAGATCAGAGAAATAGAACAAGCCACATCCAACCTCAACTTGCCAACTCCTCAGCCTCTCTGCAGCAAACTCCCTAGGCTCAAACTCCAAACACCCCAGAATTACCTGCTTTCACATGTTCCCTGGTACAGAAAGCTGGCTTTTTGGCTTCTTTCCTCTCCTGGTGGGCTTTGTCTTTTTTTCGGGCCCCCTCCTCAGGATGCTGACACACTGTCATCTGAATCGTCATTGTCAGCAGATTTGGTGAGTCAATTAAAATTTCTTAAAGGGAGGAATTAGTTAAAAGAAAGTTTTTTTTCTCATATTAAAAATGGGAAACATTTTTACAATGGAGAGTGTATGGTCTCCATTTGATAATATGATTGACGTTCTGAAAATGGAACAATTAAATGAGAGGATAATTTATATAGATGGGATTTACATAGTCAATTATAAATATTATTTGTTTGATCTTTTTTGTTTTATCATTTAAAAAGTTGGTTAATGTTAGTGCCAAGATAAAAAATTTAGAAAAACTTGTTAAAACAGATCATAGAGAAATTCAGATCCAGACAGAGAAATTTAATGGTGAACCAATCTCATCTTTGCATTAGATAGTTACAGAGAAACAGCCTAAAGCTTTTAGGCAGTCAACCTTAATCTATCTAGTAACCATACAGGAACTGCCAGAGGATTAAGGCTGTGTATGAGCTGATTGGACTCCTGTGCAAATGTTAGATTTGAGGAAATTCAAAGAAGCTATAGTGTCATATAGTATGCATTCTCCATTCATCAAGCAAATATTAAACTCGTGGTCAACTTGTAAAAGAATTATCCTTCAAGACTGGAAAGATTTGGTTACAGTGATCTTAGAGACTCGTCCCCAGTTACAATGGAGGACCTGGTGGAAAGATGAGGCTAAGACCATTGAACAATGTGGGGCTAGAGGTATGGAAATTTCCCAAGACCAACTTCTTGGAGAAGGCAATTATGCTGATATACAAAGACAATATTTATATGATGACCACACCCTAAGTTTATGCTGAATGGCAACCTTGAATGCTTGGGATGGAATTGAAGAAGTAGGAAAGAAAATTGAGTCATTTACAAAAGTTATACAGGGCCCAAAAGAAACCTTCATGGATTTCTTACAAAGGCTGTCTTCAGCAGTAAATAGAATGATACCAAATTCAGAAGCTAGGCAGATAATAATTGAACCTCCGGCTTTTGAAAATGCTAATGCACAATACAAGAGGATAATTAGGCCATTAAAGGCAAGATCAGTACCCTTAGAGGAATGGATCCAAGATACAATTAATATTGAATCTCATGACCATGATGATACTTGGATAGGAGAGGTGATTTCGAAAGGTTTGAACAAAAATAGTAATGTCAGGTGTTTCAATTGTGGTAAACAAGGTCACCTAAAAAGAGACTGTAAACAGGATGTTCCTAGAAACAATGGTCTTTTAAGGAACCACAGTAACAGAATGCCCCTACCTTCTGTATTATGCAGAAGGTATGGTAAAGGCAAACATTGGCCTAACAAATGTAGATCAACAAGGGACAGACAAGGTAATCCTTTGCCTCTGTCCTTGAGAAAATCCCAGAGGGGCCTCATGCAGGTCCCCACAGCAAATTCAGTTCAGACCGGTCCTGCCATCATAGAAGAAACCCCTTCTCAGAGCAACTGAATAACCAAATGCCTATTAGAATAAACCAGGCTGCTCAAGGTGATAGAACAGCTGTAGCAGAAAGAACAGAAAATTCAGGAAAAACTATAAAGCAAATTTTTTGGCAAATTTCTATAAATGAACAAAGACCAAAATTAAAAATATGAATAAATGACTTTTTCTTGGAAGGTTTAGTAGCAAATTAGGAGAGATCAATTACGGACTCTTAATGACTTTCAAAGATTATTTGAAAACATTTCCAATCTATGAACTGTTGTTGGGATAAAAAATGATGAACTGAGTAATTTGCTCAAAGCCTTAGAGGGTGAAAAGGACTTAACTAGTCCAAGAGAATTATCAGCTGAAGCTGAGAGAGAATTGGCTTTGGTGGAAAAGAAAGTACAGGATACACATGTGGATCATGTGGATCCAAAGATTGATTGTATTTTGGTTATTTTACCCTCTAAGCATTCTCCTACAGGAATTTTAATGCAGAGGGAAGATATTATATTGGAATAGATATTTCTATCAAATAAACAGAGTGAAAAATTAGAAACCTATGTGGAAAACATAGGTTTTCTCTGAGTTAATTTTAAAAGGAAAATTGTGATTTCATCAATTAGCAGGACAGATCCAGCAGAAATTGTAGTACCTTTAACTAATAATAAAATTGACAAATTATAGACAGAAAGTAAATGCTGGCAAAGAACTTGCAGTA
>CABHPQ010159147.1:0-14736 GCA_902168405.1 Peromyscus aztecus
TTCTCAGGATGCAAGCACGGAAACCTCTGACCTGACCCAAAATGACCTTGAGAGGCTTCCTGAACCAAAAACCAAAATCCTGTGTGCAGAGCCCAGAGAACAGAACAGGGCCTCTAGGACCTAGATTAGAAGCAGTTGCAGGACAGACCAGAATTATCCAGAAGTTCCCTCTGGATGGCCTCACAGAGTTACCAGCTGTCCCAAACAAGAGTCAGGGTTATAACCTGTCACCTCCTTTCCACGCACCCCAGGCTCTTTAAATTCCTTTGCTCCAGATCCATTCAGGAAATAGGCTCCAGTGTGTCATGTTTCCTTGTAAGTGGACCTACGGTGGGACTCTCTTTGCGGAAGTACTGGTATTGGCGTCAGTGTGTGACCTGAGATCCTATGATCTGCCTTACTCCTTCAAAGCTGACTGCTAACCTGGTGTTGAACCCTGATCTGGACCGCTCTATCTGGTCCTGATTTCTACTAACTATGAAACATACTGCAGAGAGTCTGTCTTAAGCCTACTCTTGGTCAAGACTTTCAAAGTTATGTTGCTTCTGTTTTGGGGCACAAGGATCCGAACCTTGACACATTGCTGCATTGAGAAACTGTTAGGAAAGTCTTGGTTTCAGCACAACTAGGGCGTTTTCCTCCTCTATTTTTCTAAAATTAACAATTGTTGCAACCCACACATGGGAAAGGCATTTTTAGTTCAATGTGTTTTCTGTTATGTCTTCTTCTTTTCAAAGAGAAATTGTACACCGAGGTGGAAGTGGGTGGCTGGTGTTCTGTACCTGTTCTATCTTTGTTTACATTCCATCTCAGTATCACTGGAACCTCAGTGTCCCCTTGGACTTCCTTTTGAGATCCATACTTGTTAGTGGGACATAATTCTCCAGTCAGGGGACACCAGGCAGCTGATGAGGCCAAGCAGCAAACTGTGTGAGGGTAGTTAAGGGGTGCTGAAGGGTGGGACTGGTTGGGCGCAGATACAGTGGAATAAATACTGGAAAATCGTCCTATTTGATGAAAAAAAATTGTGTAAACTTCACTTTCTCGGTAGGGTGTTGAGAAGGAATTTACGACACTGATAGTTCGTACAGATTATGCCAGGCTTCCTTGCACCAGCCAGACCCCAGCATTCTTACCCCATACCTCAGAGTCTCCTCTTGCTACATATGACCCATCTTCAGGTCTGCAACAGTCCCGGTTGAATGTGTCATTAATAATATACCGATTCCAAAGGAAGAGGCGAAGAAACCCGGTTTGAGAGACTCAGAAGCCTCCTTGTTTGAAGTTCATATGCAAAGGGTCCTCTATTTCGTTTTATTTAGTTACAGCTTGTTTGTTTGTTTTTCTTCAGTCTTCTTTATTTAAAATGACCCCCCCTCCCTACCCCAGTCCTTACCCTTCCACAATACTTCTTAAGAGAGTTTATCCTTTTTGTAATTTGAATGCCTGTTTTGTTGTTGTTGTTTTGTTTTGTTTTTGCTGGCAAGGGGAGTCTTTGTTAACCACCTTCACCTTAGCAGTCATTTAAGGTAGTTTTCAGAAGCTCAGCTTCTCCCGGAAATTATGAAGTAATCTCTTGAGTTTTTCAATTCTGCGTTTCTCAGATGTCCTAATAACAGCACGGTACACTGGACTGAAGCGATCTGGTATTTGGGGCCCCTTTATAACAGGGGGAAATAAAGGTGTCAGCGTCACAGGACGACTTATTTATTTATTATTCCTTGTCAGAGACATTGGATGTTTCCAGACAGCTGGAGGAGGAAGGTGTTCTTTGGACTAACTTTTTTTTTTTCTGTATAATGTGAAAGAATTCAATCCCTGCTCCCCCCAAAAACCCCACAGAAGGTCTTAATTCTCATTTCAAATCTTATCATGAGCGTATGTGAATGCTTTCCCAAGGCATTGCCAGAGATGGGGTAGGGGGAGGGGCTGCCCAGTTACAAAGGTAGTTCAAACACGACAGTGCCCAACTGCTAGAAGTTTTAGCAGGTCTCTAAACCGGCTGCTATAGCTTATAAGAACTTATACCATGGGGGGGGGGGTGCTGGGAATTAACCCCGACACCTTGCTCATACTAGGCAATGGCTTGCTCTACCACTAAGCCATATTCCCAGCCCCAGCATTTAATCTTAAGAAATTTACAAAGTAAAGGGTATGCCTTTATAGTGTGGCTTTCACCCTAGGCTGTGACCTGGGCTTCTTAACTCCTGACACCCAATAGGTGGTCTTTGTCCCCCCCCAGCCTCCCTGTTCCTCCCAAGGTTTCCTTTCATGGTCTTTTCGGTCTGGGTTTTAAGTCTGTTTCTAGCGTGTTGTATTTATTTTGATGGCATATGTTATTCACATAGGGGCCATAATGATTTGATGCTCTGTGGGATTTAAGTGAGAAGAGAAAATACTTTTTTTTTCTAGTTACAGTATTATCAATAAGTACAATAGACTCATAGGAAAGTGGAAATGAAAAATATTGGCTGTTACTGAGACAGCAAAAAGAATGGCAAGAAATCAAAGGCGGAAGGTCACTGCTTACATCCCGCAGAAGATTATACTTCCTGATCTTGTTCTGAGGGTTTGGCCTGCCATGGAAAGGCACTCCAGCCCCATGGGGCAGGCTCTGGGCCAGCCTTGCCTGCGTTTGAGCCCTCACTATGTTATCATGTTATCTTCACCAAGTTCCTTAAGCCTCCACGTCTCATTCCTAATCTTTAAAATGGAGCTAAGCATGCTTGCTTAGGAGAAACACACAAGCGTGCCTAAAAATACACTCTGTGTTAGAGGATTCAAAGGCTGTGATACGTAGCACTCAGTTACAAGCGTTGTTTTCCACAGACTTTCTTAGCTTCAATAATCTTTTTTTTTAAAGATTATTTATTTATTTGATGTGCACTGCTGTTTTGCCTGTAGTGTGTTCACATTCTGTGTGAAGGTGTCGGATCCCCTGGAACTGGAATTACAGACAGTTGTGAGCTGCTGTATGGGTGCTGGGAATTGAACCCGGGTCCTCTGGAAGAGCATCTAGTGCTCTTAAAGCTCTGAGCCATCTCTCCAGTCCCTCGATAGTCTTCTTTTGCTCTTAACCCCAAACTGTTGTCAGACCTCAGTATTAAGCAATCGTTGCCTTTATGTGCTTGGAATGGCCACAGCACATATAACCTTTGTACATGGAGAAATTGAGCAGACCCAGAGGATTTTATTCATGTTGGTTGCTAAGTTGAGTTGCTTCAAAACATTCCCCCATAAGCACCCCTTGGAGGGTAGGCATGAAAGTCTGTCTTAAAGAAACAGTAGAAATGCCTTGGCCAGAGTCACAGTGGTGGCTGACATAATTTCCTTGCTTCTCATTCCTGTGTACAGGCCATTTGATAATTTCCTTAAAAGTTCTTAAACTGATGATTAATAGGGCCGGGAGCCGTTGCTCACCCCTCCCTCTGCTCCGGTCACTAGCTACTTCTTTACACAGAACTTCCCAACTTCTACCCGGACATCAAAGCCTCTGGTTCCTTAAGCAAACAGGCCCTGTGGAGAGGCTGTTGTGGGCCTCAGCCCTGAGAAGAATGCGAGTGTTTGTTTGCCACCCTGGCAGGGCTGAGTCCAGGCTGACAGGACTCAGTGTGGCTGCCTGCGGCTCCTTCAGAGAGCTGCTGCTCTCAGCCTGTCAGAGATCACCAGACCTTTGTAACACCCGAAAATCTGAAGGTTGTTGCCTTTAAGTGTCCCAGAACTCCCCGGCTGCCTCATTTATCCCAGCGATAGCCCGTCTTCACCCGACCCTCCAGTACTCGACTTGCACTCTCTAGTTTATCTCACTTCTTACAAGGCCTTTCCACTCAATTCTGGGTCAAGGCATGGGCTGCCCTCTTGGTCGTGGTTGAGCAGAGTGAGCCATGGCCTCGGGAAGAGCCCTCTCCCATACCGACTGGTCTGAGAGTGATGTTAAAATGGCACACGCTGGGATTCCCTGAGGAACCATCAGCAGCTGTGATGAATTCTCTTCTGCCTGGGGAAAGGCTGATCTCCCGAAGGGCTGAGCTTTGCTTGACATGAAGGTGAAAGGCTTGCCAGGTGTGACAGATGGCTCAAAAAGAATAGAGTGTAATAGGTAAGTTCACCGCTGGCTCTAATATTTGCCCCTATGAATTGCAATTTTTAATTAGAAGTTCGAGTTTTTCTCTCTGCCAGGAAAGGTGACTGTTAGCAGCAGCTCCTGTCTGGTCAGTTTCTAAAGGCTCTTTTCTTTCTGCAGTCATGTTAGCAACAGACTCTGCTCTGATATTCTGTTCTGCTTTTTCGTGTCAGGCTCAGGGAGGCCGCCCCCAGGTTCTTCGGGAGCTCTGTCATTTGCAAGCAGCTCTTGTCAGCAGGCATTGGTCTCCCAGTGGGTGACTGTCATGTCTGTGCTCCTCAGTTTCGTCATCGGTGATCTCTTACCCTGTGTGAATACCATATGGTGTGTTATGCTTAGCACCACTTGTGGGCATCAGCCGGAGAACTTCTCTCTTGTTCCTCGAATCCTGTCCTGTCTCCCACCACCTCGATCTCTGTTATCAGGAAATTATAGCTTCCTTTTGAGGCAGGAGAAACGAGGCTCAGCTGTTTTATGTGATGAGGAACTAATGTTGAGGCAGAAAACCCGTCCAATCTGACATGTAGCCCCCTCTAGAAAGAGCTATATTATGTTGGCTCCAGAAATACTATGAAATAGCTACTGTGTGTGTCAGGTTCTACAGCTTTCTAGTCCTCTGCCCTGGTAACCAGAATGTCTCTTGTGTCTTTTACCCCCTCCTTTTAGAAATGTGGCAGACACTTGTTCATCCCACTTTGTGACCTCAGGGTCTGTGTGTAGGTGGGTTTCGGGGATAATGGTCCTGGAAGAACAAAGCGGTCTGAGTGTGTGTCTGGTCTAGGTGTTTCATTGTTTAACGGTGGCTCCATTCAGAAACGGGTTAGTCAATGTAGTTTTGAGCTAGTTCGGTTGAAAGCGTTCAGACAAGACTCTTCGTATCAATAGGCTGTTAGGTGAAAGCTGGGCCCGTGGATCTCTCTAAATATTGAGCTAATGCATCCTCTCTACCCTTAATCCAGTCTCCAGAAACCACTATAAAAACAGCCTGTGGTGCTCTGCTGAGAAAGCCCTCTGTGATGTAACTTACGTTCTGTTTTATGTTTCAGTCTCTGTCGCTCAATTCCTCATCTGTGATGTTACAAGTTTTGGATTAGCCCAGAAATGTTTTTAAAGAATTCTGTGATCCACATGGAAGAGGCCAGAGGCTGTGATCACAAAGTGTTTATTGGTTGATTGCAAATCTAGAAGCCAGTGTTGGCTGTTGAGCTTGCACATAGTGTGGATTTCACATCTGGAGGTGGTGCTGTGCCACTCACTTTAGTGAGATGTGAGCATTCCCAAAAGAGAGTAGGATGCTTTCCAGGCAATTGGGAAGGACCTTTGCCTCTTATTTTAGGGGTAGTAATGCTTTATTGTCCCTTGTTGTCTGGAAATTTTAATGCTAATAAAAGCTACTAGTCTGGATAGCCCAAACACGAATCCAGTAACTATGTAGTGGTAAACGTGGGGCTTGTTGTGGTCAGTTTTTTCTTTTTCCTAAACTCGGTTATTTGTCCTCTTTCCAGCAAACCAACTATTTGAAAATATGTGGTAAACTTACTTTCAGCCTCTGCATGTGTGGAAACTCGATTGTGATTAACCGACTTGATTGGTTGTCATCAGAAAATGCGCATTGGTTCCGTGCGTGTGTGTGTGTGTGTGTGTGTGTGTGTGTGTGTGTGTGTGTGTGTAGGGTCTCTGTCTATTAGCCCTCCTAGGTTGGCTTTAGTTAGGGTTTTGCTCTGTGTTAAGCCCTGATGTTATGCTCCTGCCTTTGAGCCTGGTTCAACTCCCTTAAGGACCGAGAGATTGAACTAGGAAAGGCGTTTCCCTTTAACTCTTCTCAGACAAAGTAGCTCTAATCAAATGTTTGGGTGGCACTTGCTCTTTGCAGGAGGGATCCAGAACATCAATTAGTTACATACAAAATGCCCAAGACATACCTTAATATGCAGACTTGAGTTACGGCTCTCCTGCACTCATGGCTCTGTGATCATGGAGAATTATTTTACTTCTCTTGACCTTCGTAGTTTGTTTTGTTTTGGTAAACTAGAGAGACACACACACTGGTTGTTCAGAGGATCAACTTTTATCTAAGTATCGCATTAAATGTAATGTCCTGGGTAGGTGCCCAGTTCATGAGCCTCTTACTATGTGTTGAGTGGAACCCAGGGCTTGTCTTAACAAAGCTAAACTGTCGATGCCTTTGTACAGATGTTGGTGTTCAGAAGCGGCTCTCAGGAGTGTGCAGGAAGGCAGAACCTCACAGAGCAGTGCTCTGGGGAGGCAAGGTGGAGAGATCTGTTAATACACAGACAGGAGATATGAGACCGGCTCTGGGGATGGGTGGTGGAAATATGAAATACTGTTTTGGAGAGCGATATAAGAAGACTAATGTTTCCATGAAAGCACATGGAGAAGTAAAACTGAGAGCCGCCGTTCAGGGGAGAGGAGAGGGGCAGCAGGCAGTGTGGGTAGGGTGTTTTGAAAGGTCGTGAGTGAAAGTGTTTTACCTGAAAGTGCTAGATCTGAGGCCAGAGCTGGAGAAACCGGAGGTGGCATTGGAGAAGCAGAAAGAACATCCCTTGGGGAGGCTGCCCGTTGCTGTGGACTGAAGGATTATGCCCAGCAAGAGAGATGAATGAGAACCAGGTGGCTCTCGGGTTCAGATGCTCTGAGGAACCCGTTCCGACTCTAGACATTTTTAAAAAAAATAGTGTGTGTGTGTGTGTGCACTCGAGTGTGCAGGCACACATATGCCATGGCAAGCATGTGACGATCAGAGGACCGCTCTCAGGAGTCCTTCTTTCCTGCCACGTTGTAGGATCAAGCTCACGTCATGCAAGCCCTTCTCTCTACCTGCTGAGCCATCTCAACCCCCACCCCCCACCCCCGCAACGCCGCCGGATATTCTTAAAGGAGGACGGGAGCCGCAGGATGAGAAACCTGGATGCCCATGACTGCATTTGTTTGAATATGTATGAGCTCTAGGACAAGGCTGAATGCTGGCTGCTCATGTGTTTAGTGGCTTGGACAGAGTGCCAGGCTTGTTCATTTGTCACCACCCTTGCTGTGGAAGCCAGACGACCTGTTGAGTCATAGATTGTTAGGTCCTTAGCTGGTCACATACGTCACTTCTACTGTTGAGGCTAGATGATAGCTCACTGGCTGAGAGCTGGGAGTGAACCCAGATGTCCCAACGTGATGCTGTATTTGGAAGTTCACCAACAGGTTTTAAATCAGTGCATCTGCCATAGAGGTGAGGCAAGGCTAGAGACTCCATTTCTAAGTCGTGCAGTTGCGAACCTCTCTCCGCTCCTTGAAGTCACAGTGCCCTCAGTAGAAAGAACTCAGTCTTTCTGAGTCTCCAGTCCCCCTTGCCTGAAAGGTAGTAATTACCACAAGGCTTTGAAGAGAAAGCGTAAGTGAATATATTTTGGAAACCTTTAAGTATCCTGTGAGTGTGACTAGTATAATTTCTTAATAAGCTTGTTGATGGGTCGCAGCCTCCACAGGGCCTGTTGTCACTGCATGACCCTGATAAATACAGCCATTGAACCGACTCCCAGGAAACATGTGCATAAAAGGAGGTGGATGAGGCAGAGATGCATTTCTCTCTTGGCAGGGTTGGTTGACAGGCTTGGGTGAGGGTGGCACAGAGGGTGAGTCAAGATGGGCAGAAATGTAAGAAGCATGTGTTAGAGAGTTGTTCTGTTTTTAACCTTCGTGATTGCATCAAGTTTTAACTTGTTTGTGTTAATAATTGAAGGTGGGTGTGGTACAGAATCCTAGGTATTAGACCTGGATTTGAACTTTAGTGGTAACCATGAACACATCCATCTTTCCTAACCTCAGTTTTTTTTTTTTCATTGATAAAAAGGGAAATCTGATATCTACCTTCTAGGGTCATTGTACAGTAACAATTTGAGATTTAGCATGAATCCATCTCTCTTTTTTGCATAATTAAAAAAATGATTCTTTGTAAATTTCATATCATGCACGCTGATCCCACTCATCTCCCAGTCCTTGCATATCCACCCTCCACCCTTGTACCCTCCCCCAAAAGAAAAGAAAATCTCACGTGGAAGCCACCGTGCGTCACGGTGTATCGGCCAGTCTACCCTTTCCCTAACAGCTTTTTACTTGCGAGCATTCATTACAATGAGTCATTGGGCTGGATCGAGGCCTCTGGCTTCTGCTACACCATCAATACTGGATCCTTACTGGGACTCCTCTCGAATACCCTGTTGCTGCCCTGTGTGGCGGAGGTCCTGCAGCTTTGGGTCTGCAGGACCGGCCCCTTCTCCAGCTCCCGCAGCTCGTAGATGTGGTAGATTTAGGAGTGGGCCAGCTCAAAGCCCTGGATCTGGGTCTGGGTTAGTTGAGTTGGTCAGCCCACCAGCTCTCCTATGCCCATGCCACCAGGGCCAGCTCTCATGCCACCAGGGCCAGCTCTCCCCTCTTACTGTCTCTACAGTAGAGGATGTCTCTACAAACTTCTGATGCATTAACCAGTTAGACGCTAAAATATTTATTTACACACTTTTATAGCTACAATATTCTTGGAGATTCGTTCAGGGTACTCACAGGAGCCAACTCTGTATAAAGAAATATGTATATTGGATTCTCAGTATCTGTGGGTTCCATACCTATGAATTTAAAGTACTTTTTCAAATTGTATCTGTGGGCTGGGGAAATAGCTCATTCTGTAGAGTGCTGGCCAGGCAAGCACAGGGACCTGAGTTTGATCCCCAGAACCTGCAGGAAAAGCCAGGTGTGATGGCACTGGACAGGCAAAGACAGGATTCCTGGGGCTTACTGGCCAGCCAGGCTACTTGAATGAGCAAGCTCCAGGTTCAGTGAAAAACCCTGTCTCAAAAAATAAGGTGAACAACCTAAGACAGAGCACCTGTGTGGCCTGGGCAGGCGTCAACATGACGGGTAAGGTGACCTGCTGACATCCCACGCAACCCAAGTCAGAAGCTCATTTATTAATAAAAGGGGGACCTGTAGGGCCCTGGCCCCCATTTTGGGTAACTGTTGCCTTGCTTGCGGACCTTGACCATAATATTCTCCCTATGCCAATTCCCTACCAAGTTCCACCTCCTGAATGCTTAAGAGAAGTTCCTTGTCTGTGTATCCTGAATAATGGGCGTTAACAGATTAGAAGCAAGATTGTAAAACATCAGTAGTGAACTTCTGCCCTCCAGGGTCCTCCCATTGTGCTGTAAGCCTGTATTTAAGATCTCCTCCCCCCTTCAATAAATGACATTCGGCATTTAAAATTAAAATATATATATAATTGAATGAATATGCAAATGTAATCTATGAATACCACAAATGTGATTAATATCATGAGTGTAATTAATGAATATCATTAGTGTAATTTAAAAAATAAATTAATTAATTAATAAAAAAAATAAGGTGAAGAGTGATTGTAGAAGAGAGTGGATATCAACCTCTGGCCTCGACATGCATGTGGACACACATTTGCCCCTACTCACAAACACATACACACCCATGCACTGAACACACACACACACATAATCACACTCTCTCTCTCTCTCTCTCTCTCTCTCTCTCTCTCTCTCTCTCACAACACACACACACACACACACACACACACACACACACACACACACGTACACACACATTGCATATAGAGTGAACATGTATAGACTTTCTTTATACTTACTCTCTAGACAACATCACAACTAGTATTGGTTATTACAGATGGAGATGATTTACAGTGTAGTAGATGGGAAGAAATAGGTAAATTATATGTTAACACTCCATCATTTAATATAAAGAACTTGAGCTTAGTAGATTTTATTTTTTTTTTTTTTTTTTGGTTTTTCAAGATAGGGTTTCTCTGTGTAGCTTTGCGCCTTTCCTGCAACTCGCTTTGGAGACCAGGCTGGCCTCAAACTCACAGAGATCACCTGGCTCTGCCTCCAAGTGCTGGGATTAAAGGTGTGCGCCACCACCGCCTGGCTGAGCTTAGTAGATTTTATTATCCAAAGGAGATAGGGCAGTGCACCTGGAACTAGCCTTTCTGGAATACCAATGGGTGACCATGGTGTTTATATCCTTGGACTTGGTAAAGGTGGAGGTGGGTAAAAGAATCTATTCCTCCCTCCCTCCCTCCCTCCCTCCCTCCCTCCCTCCCTCCCTCCCTTCCTTTCCTTCCTTCCCTTGAGACACAGTTTCTCTGTGTAACCCTGGCTGTCCTGGAACTCACTCTGTAGTCCAGGCTGGCCTCGCACTCACAAGAGATCCACCTGCCTCTCTCTGCCTCCCCAGTGGTGAGCTTAAAGTCATGTGCCAACTCATTCAGGAGTTATATCCTTTCAAACTGACTTTCTGTTTTTAAAATATTTTTTATTTATTCTTTGGCAATTTCATACGTGTATACAATGTATCCTGATTGCATTCACCCCTGGACACTCAAACTGACTTTCTTGACGCTATGGATGATGGAGGCAGAATAATGATCAAATTAGCAATCAGGAAAAAAGTCACCAGATACACACCTATTTCGTTAAGATGGTTTCAGGTACGCAGTGAGTTTTAAATAACTGACAATTACATCTAAAGACTGCTTGTAGTTTAATAACGACTTTTCTTCACCTTTGAGTTTCAGTTTATTGGAGTTAGTGGCTGTGAGGATCGGCACCTTGCGTGTCTTAGCCTTTCATCAGCCGAGCAGCCGTGGTAGCTTTTCACCCTCCTCATGTCAGTGAGGACTAGAGAAGTATCAGTTAGATACGGTAGGTGCTTGTCCGGCCTGTGCTTGGCAGGGTGTTAGAAGAGGATGCTGAAGAAACTTGTCTATTATATGCATGTGTCTTTAACCCCCATCACAGCTTCCTTCCGGGCTTGTGTTAATCCTCCACTCCAGGTAAAGGGACTCTCGCCTGTCTCTCTAGCTCTGCTCTTCACCACCTTTGTTCTCCGAGCTCTCAGCTTGTCTCGACGACGCCCTCCCGATCCGGGCCGTATCCTCCTGTCCGCTCCTGTAGCGGCCACTTGTACCACAGCACAGCACTTCAAGTGTTCTGTCTTGTGTTCAGTTTGGTTTCTAAAAGCATTTCTCTCCAGATTGTAAACTCCTTAAAGGCTGTGTCATGAGTTCATTTTGTCTCACAGAGTGTTGGAGCAAAAGTGGCGTTTAGATGTTATCTGGAGTTGGACAGATAGGACTTTGAAACCATGTCCTGTCACTTACCAACTGAGTGACTTTGGGCAGATTATTTAGCTTCTCTGAACAACTTTCTTCATTTATAATGTAGCAATGATGCTTTATAATAATGCATAGTACTGCATTAAAAAATGCATAAATAAATAAATAAATAAATAAATGGGCTGGAGAGATGGCTCAGCCGTTAAGTGCACTGGCTGCTCTTCCAGAGGTCCTGAGTTCAATTCCCAGTAACCACACAGTGGCTCACAACCATCTATAATGGGATCTGATGCCCTCTTCTGGCGTGCAGGCATGCATGCAAACAGAGCACTAAAACCAACATAAAATAATATATAATACTGCTCTATCATGCTCTGTCAAGGGGCAGGGCATGTGCCTCCGCTGGCAGAGTGCCCAACTGACATGCATGAGTGAGGCCCTGAGCTTGATCCTCAGCATACACCTGTCATCCCAGCACTCCAGGGGTAGAGGCAGGAGGACCAGAGGATCAAGGTCATCATACGATACACAGGGAACTCAAGGCCAGCATGGGACACTGAAACCCTATTTAAAAAAAATTAAACACTTTTTTTTTAATCCTCTAGTGGTTTAAAGTGCACACATGTGTTAGGTAGTATTCTGGATCCCAGATCATGGGAGCTGATACAGAAAAAAACCAGATAGCCCTCTGCCTTTACATTTATATTTTATATCTGTGTGCTTTATGAACCAATGGGAAAATGGCCAACAATGTATAATTATAAACATGGTAGGAAAGAAGCAGCCATGGGAGAATAATGGCAGAGGCCCTTTTATCTGGGACACTGAGGTCTTGTTGAGACCTTCGCTGCTTAAACTGATGCTGAAGATGAACGGGGTTCTGCCAGGAGGAACACCCCAGGCAGAGAACAGCACGTTCATAAGGCCTGGGGCAAGGAAGGGCTTGGTGTACCCGAGATCTGGAAGAAAGCCAGTGTGGTGTAGCAGAGGGCGTGAGGGACTCAGTCCCCACCCCAGGGGGTGAGCAGCCCGCTCTACAGTTCTGCCAGCATGGCCCACAACCAGGACGTGGCTCTTCCTCATTGGCCTTTGCTTTGAGTCAGAGCTTGGATGTAAAAAACGAAATGGTAAACATTGTGAAATGTATCTCATTTGTTGGGTAGGATTAGAAATCAATTGTTTCATGAAACTGGATTTAAAAAAAAAAAAAAAAGGCCTGCTCCTTGAAGTGCCAAAGACTTTGTTCTTTTTAATGAAAATTTTTTTCTAAAATTTCTTGGCCTTATTAGTCTATTGTTTGGCCCTGGAGCATTAAGAAGCTAGATCAGGCTACCCCAGAGTTACCTTGTTGTGGTGTGTTGTTTAATGCCTACAGGGCTATCCAGAGAAGTAGGGCTGTTTTCTCTGGTATTCTCTGGCCTATATTCTCAGGCTGAGCACTGAAGTCTGCTTGTGTAAGATTCTGTTTGCTTGTTTGTTTATTCTGCAGAAACTATATTCTCCTCACAATAGCCTGCCTCTTGCTGCTGCTGCCCCTGTCCGTCTCAAGGTGTACCCTTCCCCAAATTTAATTTGTTTCCTCCATAAGCTAAGAAGACAGATTTTGGTAAATGCAATGAGAACGATAGCATGCAGTTTTTTCACACAGGTCTAATGCAGATCTTTATAACACATGCATTAAGCTGTACCAGAGGTCTGCACCACTTCCTTTCCCAGGGTGTCCTGCTCCTCTGAGCAGCTGAATAATGCAGGCTTGCTCCTGTAACGTGGGTATTGGGATTAGGGGACCGGTTTGTGGCTTTAAAAACAAAAATCCCAAGCTCCTTAGCAGTGGGAGAGCAAACCGAGAGGCTGGAGTATTGCTGAGTCACAGAATTGCAATGCTCCCGAGCAGAGACCTTGCCGCTGCAGCGTCCTCCCCCACCACGGTGATGGAAGACAGCATTGCCCAAGTTCACAGGGCTTCTGGCAGAGCTGAAAATAACCCCCGGGCCGCCTGATTATTAGCCCAGTGTTCTCCCTATCATCCTGCCTCTCAGAGAACTCTGCATAATTGAATAGATTTTGAAAACTTGTATTTTTTTTAACGTTTAGTTTTTTTTTCATTTCTAAGAATAGCTTCCATGAGAACTGGAACATTTGTGATCTTATTTTTGGCCCGTGTTTTCCGATGCTAGCAATGCCTCATTTGACAGAACTCAATTCTGTAAAGATGGTCTTCCTGTCCGCAAAAGGGTTGTGCTGGAGACCTTCCCTGCATGTCATGCATCCGGTCCCATGTCCTCTTGTTGGAATCTGGAAGCTCAGCTCTGGATTCCCAGTCTTGGTAGGCTCACCCATGAGAGCTGTGCCACCGGACTCCTAGCCCTGTGTGTGGAGAAGGAGGAGGAGGATTCATTTTTACCCTCAAGGAAATGGATTCCCAAGGGAGAAGATGGTCTGTGCCTTCTTTCCTCATCGGCTGTTACCGGCCTCTGCAGGATGTGAGTTTGTAGGCCGCTTTCCATGCACTGTGTCAGGCGTCTTCTCTAGATTGTCTGGCATGGTTAGCCCTAAGGCTTACATTCCTGCAGGAGAGAGGTCTGTTTACAGAATCCGAGGGCACAAACCCAGAGCCTGTATTTTCCTTCTTCTCCCCCACGGATTGGAATAGGCTGTAGCACATGAGGGGTGCAGAAGAAAAGTCAACCCTTGCAGTTACGGGTTCCGCTTTCCCAGATTCACCTAATTTTGAATTTAAAAATTTCCGGAAAACAATTTTTTTGCCTGTATTGAACACATACAGATGTTTTTGTCGTCGGTATATCTTCAGTAACCCAGCGTGACTGTTTGTTATATTTAGCATTCACATCATATAGGTAATCCAGAGTTGATGTAAGGAACAGAGGATGTGTGGGGGTTATGTGTAAACACTGTGACATTGGATTTAAGGAACTTGAACATCATGGATGTGGTATCCACAGGGGTCCAGGAGCCATCCCCCACAGATACTGAGGGCACGTGGTTTGTTGAAGGAAGGCAAATTTATGGCAGTCCACCATTGCATTCTCCTCTTTGCTTGCCAAGAGAGGCTGCTCGTGACAGTAAGATTGCCTTAGCCTGCAGCCCACTCTGGTAAGCTGGCCTCATGCTCGCTGGGGCAAGCATTAATTCTTTCAGCATTTGACTTTTAGATCAGGTGTAACTAGATAGGCACGGAATTCTCATGATTGAGTTTTGCCAAGCTATGTGGCTCGTTGGAGCAGCGTCAAGTTCTCCGCGCTTACAGTAATGGTGACTTAATTAGGCTTCCGGTTTAATTAAATGTGAAGATGAAGTTATTTCTGTAAAGAATGCTGTGTTTTGTGGGTCTTTCTTCACCTCTGACAGAACCACGGATTATCCACATGACTGCAGAAGGGGACATTGTGTTACCCACGGTCTCAAGTGTGTGGGCCTCCTGAGCTAGGAC